>SJYC01022354.1:0-21662 GCA_006408675.1 Madoqua kirkii | reverse complement strand
TCTTCTTCTCTCTCTTTAGTCCTTTCTTCTGCCTCCTAGTTTCTAAGAATTGTAGCATAATTTTAACATTTCCATAATTTATAGATAAGAATTCTATACTTTGTTGACAAAATTGTGAAAAACAAAATCGAAATTGTTTACATTATTAAGATTATGGGAATATCATTCACTGCAGAACCAAGTTGTGTAATTGGATCTGTGGAGAAAAGAAAATGTAATCCAAAAACACTAACTGAGTCTCTTTAAAGAGAAAATTCTGTTCAGTTCAGTTCAATTCAGTTCAGTCACTCAGTTGTGTCCATCTCTTTGTGGCCCCATGAATTGCAGCACACCAGGCCTACCTGTCCATCACCATCTCCTGGAGAACACTCAAACTCATGTCCAGAGTCGGTGGTGCCATCCAGCCATCTCATCCTCTTTTGTCCCCTTTTCCTCCTGCCCTCAATGCCTCCCAGCATCAGGGTCTTTTCCAATGAGTCAACTCTTAGCATGAGGTGGCCAGAGTATTGGAGTTTCAGCTTTAGCATCATTCCTTCCAAAGAACACCCAGGACTGATCTCCTTCAGAATGGACTGGTTGGATCTTCTTGCAGTCCAAGGGACTCTCACGAGTCTTCTCCAACACCACAGTTCAAAAGCATCCATTCTTCGGTGCTCAGCTTTCTTCGCAGTCCAGCTCTCACATCCATACATGACCACTGGAAAAACCATAGCCTTGACAAGATGGACATTTGTTGGCAAAGTAATGTCTCTGCATAACTTTCTTACCAAGGAGTAAGCACCTTTTAATTTCATGGCTGCAATCACCATCTGCAGTGATTTTGGAGCCCCCCAAAATAAAGTCTGACACTGTTTCCACTGTTTCTGTATCTATTTCCCATGAAGTGATGGGACAAGTTGCCATGATCTTCGTTTTCTGAATGTTGAGCTTTGAGCCAACTTTTTCACTCTCCTCTTTCACTTTCATCAAGAGCCTTTTTAGTTCCTCTTCACTTTCTGCCATAAGGGTGGTATCATCTGCATATCTGAGCTTGTTGATATTTCTCCTGGCAAACTTGATTCCAGCCTGTGCTTCTTCCAGCCCAGCATTTCTCATGATGTACTCTGCAGAGAAGTTAAATAAGCAAGGTGACAATATACAGCCTTGATGTACTCCTTTTCCTATTTAGAACCAGTCTGTTGTTCTATGTCCAGTTCTAAATGTTGCTTCCTGACCTGCATATAGGTTTCTCAAGAGGCAGGTCAGGTGATCTGGTATTCCCATCTCTTAAAGAATTTTCCACAGTTTATTGTGATCTACACAGTCAAAAGCTTTGGCATAGTCAATAAAGCAGAAATAGATGTTTCTCTGGAACTCTCTTGCTTTTTCCATGATCCAGCAGATGTTGGCAATTTGATCTCTGGTTCCTCTGCCTTTTCTAAATCCAGCTTGAATATCTGGAAGTTCATGGTTCACGTATTTCTGAAGCCTGGCTTGGAGAATTTTGAGCATTATTCTACTAGTGTGTGAGATGAGTGCAATTGTGCGGTAATTTGAGCATTCTTCGGCATTGCCTTTCTTTGGGATTGGAATGAAAACTGACCTTTTCCAGTCCTGTGGCCACTGCTGAGTTTTCCAAATGTGCTGGCATATTGAGTGCAACACTTTGACAGCATCATCTTTCAGGATTTGAAATAGCTCTACTGGAATTCCATCACCTCCACTAACTTTGTTCGTAGTGATGCTTCCTAAGGCCCATTTGACTTCACATTCCAGGATGTCTGGCTCTAGGTAAGTGATCACAGCATCGTGATTATCTTGGTCGTGAAGATCTTTTTTGTCTAGTTCTTCTGTGCATTCTTTTCTTACAATCCATTATTGGTCAAAATAATGCTGTATTATAAATCAGTTCCTGCCTGGACCATAATGAAATGAGCCTTTTTTAGAAATCTTTCTGGGAGGCTGAGGAGCATTTTGAAGAGAATATAAAAGAAGAGAGAGTACCTCAGGGCTATCTGTTTAATTGTTAGGGTGAACAGGTCATCTATAGATTTTTGTCTGGCTCCAAAGAGGAAGTGTATAAGTTTAAAATAATTATTAATTTCTGTAAGGCAGAGTTCAGGAAATCATTACTTTGATAATTTGTCATGCTGATAGCTGAATAAAATACAATAATGATAAGAGAAATATTTATAGAATTGTCCCCAAAGTGAAATCTCCAGGACTTTAATGATAATTATATTGGTAATAGGGTCTAATGGGCTTCTCTCGTGGCTCATGGTAAAGAATCCACCTGCCAATGCAGGAGATGCAGAGTATTCATGCTTGATTTCTAGATCAGGAAGATGCCCTGGAGAAGTAAGTGGCAACCCACTCCAGTATTCTTGCCTGAGAAATCTCATGGACAGAGAAAGCTGATGGGTTACAGTCCATTGGGTCTCAAAAGTTGGACACAAATTAGTGACTAAACAATAGTAGTGTCTAATGAAAGTTGTGGGATTTGGTAGGCATAACAGCATTGGCATAATGGGAACATGGCAGAATCTAGTGGAAACATATACTCTATATGCAGTGGATGTGGTGGTATCAAGAATAAGCAGATGTGGACACAGGAAATGTGGTGGTACCCAGAATGAGCTTAAATGCAATCCACATCTGGGAGAAGTGGCAGCACTCACTGGAGATGTTTGTAACAACAGATACAACAGTCCTCAGCAAAGAAAAGTTAGTGTAGAAGTGGGAAAAAATGATGGGCTTTATAGGGAAGATGAAGAGTTTGTATGTGAGAGCTCCCTAGGAACATAATTAGGAATGAAGGGTAGGGAAAAAAGCCAGTCAAAAGTCAGTTATACTCATTTTTCTTTTTATTTAGACCCTTGATAAGTGTTATGAACATTTTAATCTGTAGTTATATAAAGACATTCCTCTATAGGAACATGACATCATGGAAAAAAGTTCGTTAGAAAAACTATGTTTGAGATAATCTTGGACAAATCCATTTACAGCAGTTGGAGACTAATTTTTCATTGTCAGTTCAGTTCAGTCTCTCAGTCGTGTCTGACTCTTTGCGATCCCATGAATTGCAGCATACCAGGCTTCCCTGTCCCTCACCAACTCCCGGAGTTCACTCAGACTCATGCCCATCGAGTTGGTAATGCCATCCAGCCATCTCATCCTCTGTCATCCCCTTTTCCTCCTGCCCCCAATCCCTCTCAGCATCAGAGTCTTTTCCAGTGAGTCAACTCTTCACATGAGGTGGCCAAAGTATTGGAGTTTCAGTTTTAGCATCAGTCCTTCCAGTGAACACCCAGGACTGATCTCCTTTAGAATGGATTGGTTGACTCTCCTTGCAGTCCAAGGGACTCTCAAGAGTTTTTTCCAACACCACAGTTCAAAATCATCAATTCTTCGCCCTCAGCCTTCTTCACAGTCCAACTCTCACATCCATAGATGACCACAGGAAAACCATAGCCTTGACTAGACAGACCTTTGTTGGCGAAGTAATGTCTCTGCTTTTGAATATGCTTTCTAGGTTGGTCATAACTTTCCTTCCAAGGAGTAAGTGCCTTTTAATTTCATGGCTGCAGTCACCATCTGCAGTGACTGTGGAGCCCCAAAAAAAATAAAGCCTGACACTGTTTCCACTGTTTCCCCATCTATTTCCCATGAAGTGATGGGACCAGACGCCATGATCTTCATTTTCTGAATGTTGAGCTTTAAGCCAACTTTTTCACTCTCCTATTTCACTTTCATCTTTTTCACTTTGTGCCTTAAGGGTGGTATCTGCATATCTGAGGTTATTGATATTTTTCCCAGCAATCTTGATTCCAGCTTGTGCTTCTTCCAGCCCAGCGTTTCTCTAAAAAATAAAGCCTGACACTGTTTCCACTGTTTCCCCATCTATTTCCCATGAAGTGATGGGACCAGACGCCATGATCTTCATTTTCTGAATGTTGAGCTTTAAGCCAACTTTTTCACTCTCCTCTTTCACTTTCATCTTTTTCACTTTGTGCCTTAAGGGTGGTATCTGCATATCTGAGGTTATTGATATTTTTCCCAGCAATCTTGATTCCAGCTTGTGCTTCTTCCAGCCCAGCGTTTCTCGTGATGTACTCTGCATAGAAGTTAAATAAGCAGGGTGACAATATATAGCCTTGATGTACTCCTTTTCCTATTTGAAACCAGTCTGTTGTTCCATGTCCAGTTCTAACTATTGCTTCCTGATCTGCATACAGATTTCTCAAGAGGCAGTTCAGGTAGTCTGGTATACCCATCTCTTTCAGATTTTTGTCACAGTAAGTCATTATTGGATGTTTATTTCAGTATTTGTTTATTGGACTTACCTGAGGATGGTAACCAGAGCAGTCTGCAAGGAAAGACACTAGAGTAGAATTCATAAAGAGGCAGAATGCAAGCCTGGTTCTTTCTCTTTTCATCTGTAATTTTGAGCAAATATCTTTATCTTCTTTGAGCCTTATACATCTTATCAAGTAAAATAATTTCTGTTTCCAATAAGGAGCAGAGATATGGGGAACAGGTAGAGTTAAATATGAAGATTACTGCCCAGTGTGTCAAGATCTTAATTTTTTGTTTACTCTATTTGGGGTTTGAAACAAGAAATTTTTCTGTTTTGAATGTTTTCTTAGCTGTTTAAGGAGAGGACACTCCCAATCACTTTTGAATACTTCTGAGCTCCATTCTATTTTAACTCTACTGTGAGCATCTGTAGTAGTGCAGAATAATAATGTCCCAAAGATATTAAGGTATTAATCCCTGGAACCTATGAATCTTTGTCTTACTTAGTAAAAGTAACTTTACAGATATGATTAAAGATGTTGAGATAGGGATATTTGGGATTATCTAGGAATGCGGGAGACCCGGGTTCAATCCCTGGGTCAGGAAAATCCTCTGGAAAAGGAAATGGCAACCCACTCCAGTACTCTTGCCTGGAGAATTCCATGGAGGGAGGAGCCTGGTAGGCTACAGTCCATGGGGTTGCAAAGAGTCAGACACTACTGAGTGTGTCATTACCAGGGAAAGATCACCATCTGACCCAGGGATGGAACCCAGATCTCCAGCATTGTAGACAGACGCTTTACTGTCTGAGCTACCAGGGAAACCCACTTTCACTTTCACTTCCAGATGGAATCTAATCCCATGAGTCCTTGAAATCAGACCGTTTTTTCCAGCTGAGTCAGAGTGAAAAGAAGTTGTAATTACAGAAGAAAGGCACAGGCAAGGAAACATATCCTCAACTAGAAAATCCTATAGAAAGGAAGATAGCTCTGTTGCCACCTTGATTTTAACCCAGTGAGACCTGGATTATATTTCTAATCTATACTAATAAAATTTTAAAAAAACAGCTATAGAAAATAAGTACAGCCCACATATCACTTACTTCATCAACTTTTATTTGTCTCCAGTATGTACTGGTTGTTATAGAAGACACAGTGGAAGGTCAGACATGAGTTTTCTCCCCAAGGATCTCATAGTTAAGCCAAAGAATGCATTTTAGCACATCTGTGATTCAAAGGGGAAAAGTCCAAGATAGCAAATGAAGCCTAACTGGGAATTCAGAGAAAGGAAAAGTGAATCCTCTCTGGAGATGGAAACTTCTACTGAAATCATATTCCTAGAACTCAACCTATAAGTATGTATAGAATGTGAACATGTGGAAGATGGGCCTACATTTTTAAGGCATGAGAATAGCACATGCAAAGGTTCTGAGGCCCCAGATCATGGCCTGGGTATAAGAAATGGCAAATAAGTACCATTTGGCTTAGTCTGAGCAGGAGAAATTGGGTGTTAAGCAGCCATTTTACATTACAATGACTTTGAGGCAGAATGAGAAAAGTTATGCAATGTAAAAAAGCCAAATGTAAATTATGTCTGCACAAGCAAAGGCTGGAAGGAAGTACCAACCACAACAAAATTTATCAGTAGGAGATATTAGGGTGGAAGCATCCAGTTAATTATTTTTCTTTTCAATTATTATTATGTGTGCAATATTTGGAAATGCATGGAAGTAGTTTGCAGATGGTTATATTTTGCAAATGTGAATGTTTGCAATTCATATACATAGCTTAAAACACAAGTAACTGGCACATTTAACTCAGTGGTCATTGTGCATAGTCTTTAACTTCCAGGAACTCTACAAAACAAAGGGAGTCACAAATTTTCTTTTTATTTTGCATGATTATTAGCATTAGACAGGAGGCATAAAATATATGTGCAAGGCATCCCTGCCTACAGCAAAAAAAACTCATCAAATAAGCCCCCATTGGATAGGAAGTGGTGATTTTTCAGCACAGCATTGTGATGATAAAGCTTGGCTATCTGTAGATAAAGTAAAATATGGGATATTATTTAAATTAAAGTGATGAAATGAGAAGATTAAATAATATTCATAGAAGCCAACTTGTGCTCAAGGGACTCACTTATTAGGCAGCCTTGTGATAGAAAGTAAAATATATCCATCTATACAAAAAGCAATTTATTGCCCACCTCACTGTCTTGCTAACCTCAGCATTCTCTTGAGTAGCTGGAAGCAGAATTAGTTGCAATAGTATTCATAGGTCTATCCACCTCTATCTTATTGCCAAGATGAACTAGATCTGTTTGCCACAAAAAAGAAATGTTGTCAACTGGCATGACTTATTATAAAGCTGAAAACTCATTTGATGCTTTTACTAAATTACTTTTTCCAATCATTGAAATATATACATTGTGTATTGCTATCTTCTACAGTGTATAAGACTTTACAGATGCTGCAGTCAAACATCAAATAAAATGACTCCCTTGATATAAATCACTAAATCCTATGTCAAAATTAGAAGAGCACCTAGAAATCATTTATCAAACTACCTTACAGAGTGGGAAACTGAAGACCAGAAAGGGCAATACTTTTATGAAATTTCATAGTAAAAGTTAGTGGTAATGTAAGAATGGAAATGTCTTTCTATTCCTCACTTAGTACTATTTCTAAATAGCATACCATATTCTTGTTAGAAACACAGATTGGGTTCAAGGAAAATAACTATAGATGTGTCTTAGAATGTGTTAGTGGGAAAATAAGTTTGAATTTTAGAAGGAAAATGAAGCCAGATTTACCTCTCTTTGAGGTAAGTAGTAATTAGCATGTTGGTAGGTGGTATAGAGAGGGAGCACGATTGGAGAGTGATGTTAAGCTAGCATTGCTCTGAGTTTGTGTGCCATCTTTATTTTTTCTGGTTGTGCCTAGAACAAAGTGTGGTGCATGAGGAAAATACTCATTAGTGTTTACTAAAATGATGCTCTTCTAAAATAACAATATATGGCACCAATCAGCTTTTAATATTGAAATATCTATTGACTTTCTAACTACACTGAGCCTGTCAGAGCCTCTGGATGTCTACTACAGCATGACAAGCTTTTATCCTTCAGGAAATAGAAAGCTAGCTGGAAAGAGAAGAACAGAATTTACAAAACAGAAACAGATACTGCTGGAAAGAGCCCACTTAAACGAAAGCTTGCTTGGCATGGTCACTAAGAAAAGGAATCAGAGACAAGAATGATAGTGAGATATACTAATAACTTCAGTGAAAACAGGAAAGCTGAACTGTCTCAAAACAGGGAGGCTCAGTATGAGTTGAGCAGAGAAGATAATGAATCTCCTTGTTCTTTATTACCATTTTTTCTGGGTTTCTTTTTACATCATTGCCTGTTTTTTCTTTTCCTTTATGAGCACATTATTCCGGTTCCTTAAATATCAGTGTTAACAAGATTTATTTCTAGAAGTCCAATAAAGTTCATTATTTCTTTAATTTGAGTTAGATAACTATCATTTACAACAGAAAGCGTTCTAACATCTCCAATGACTTTGGCTTCTTATTTATTTATTTTTACCTTAAACATGCTTCTGCAGAATTTCCACCATTATTTAAGATTTAACAATTACCTCAAAGGTGATTTCCAAATCTATTTCTTGACCGTAGACTGTATATTTCCACGCTATATATGTATGGTTCTCAACTGGGAGCAGATATTTCCTCCAGGGGGAAACTGGCAATGGCTAGAGACATTTTTGATGAGCAGGGGAAGAGTGTGTTACTGCTATGTAATGGCTTTAGGCCAGGTGCTGCTGAAAAGCATCTTTCTAGGCACAGGATACCCACCTTCCCCTCAACTTCCAACAAAAAATGATCCAGTCCAAGCAGTCAATTGAGCTGAAATAGAAAAACCCTGCTATAGAATCATATGTCAGACTGCGAATTGGCCTTCTTCATTTGAAGGTCTCATAAATGCTTCAAATTCTGTTATAAAAATGAAATGCCATCACTTTTTCATTTCCCAGACTTCAAAGAATGTCTGTTCATTCAGTTAGTTAAGCCTCGATGATATTTATTAACTATGATAGATTCTATAATGAAGTTAGGTCATCCGAGTCCGAGAATTGAGTCAGCAATTTTTTTACCAAGTCACAGCAACAAATTGAAGAGAAAGGACTTAAAAGAAGTTGGCCTGTGAGCCTTTCTCTTCCTTGATCAGGTTCATATATCCTTGGCAATCTGTTCTTCCCTTGGCTCCTCAGTGCTTCCCAGGACCACTCATGCTCCTCTCCAGGTTAGACTCACTGACTTTTTGCTAAGTTAACTAATCATCATATCTTGATAACATCACCATAAAAATAACCCTGCTTTCATAAAATAACTATAGGTGCATGCTCAATTGCTTCAGTCATGTCCAGCTGTTTGTGACACCATGGAACTTAGCCAACCAGGCTCTTCTGTCCATGGAAATCTCCAGGTAGGAATATTGAAGTGGGTTACCATGCCCTCCTCCAGGGAATCTTCCCAACCCAGGGACTGAACCTGTGTCTCTTATGTCTCCTGCATTGGCAGGCGGATTCTTTACCACCATTGCCACCTGGGAAGCCCAAAATAGTTATACCTATTTATAATTTGGCAAGAAACCAGTACAAGAAAAGCACAACCAAAATTGAAATCCTCGATTTTCTGTACTGTGGACTGACATTCTCTATCAATCACAGTTACACAAATTTCACGTATGTTCAACTGTAACTCTTTACAAATATGAAATGCTATTTCTAAGTTTTTCCTACATAGATAGAATACACCATCACTTACAAATGTTAAGAATGGCCTTAAGATATCAACATTCATAGTCTTTAGTATCAAGTTCATTTTTTGTGAAACCCACTATTATCTAATTGCAACTTGAGGACAAAGGCCAATAGTGTGTTGTTTAATCAACTCCCTAAAAGGAAAGAAAAAAAGGCAACCGTTTTAATATTTGTTCATTTTTGTGATATAAATCCACCCACCATTGTCAGTTTAAAGTTGCCAATTGTTTAACCTCTGGCCCACAAAATTCCTGAATATTCCTGCCTAGTTCTATGTCTTTTAACATGGGTAAAGCAACACTAAGGTAAGACTCTCATGATGTGAGATTTTGTAATGACCCTGGTCTAAATTTACTGTGTGACTCTAGGTTAGTTATTTTATGTCTCTCAAGTATCAGGCTTCTCAACTGGAACACATGACAGTTGAATTGATGTTCTCCAAGATCTAGTATGGCTGTAACAATCAAAGTTGCAAAGCATTCCCTCATCAATCACACTGACTCTCAATGTACATACCTCAAGTATCAGTACTATCAGGAAAGTGTAATAAAAATTTAAGATTGAATTGCTATAAATGAATTCTCTTTTTCTATTTGTTCTGTATTTTAAGATTAAATTTTGAGTAGGAATTTACTGTGTAAAACAACTGCAAATTAGATTGAAACAATTCTTTATTTTTGCTAGTTTGTTTATTCCTTCATCAGTTTCTCCAGTAAATAAAACAAGCCTATAATCACTAGCTTTTTTTCTTGATTTGATCTCTCTTTGTATGAAATCTTGGCAGTGAGACTTGTGTTTCATAATGTTACATCTGAGAGATTTCATGAAGTGGCAATCTGTATAGGAAGTGGAGAATGTCCTTTTAGATGCTAATTTATTTAAACAGATATATGCTTCTATTCTTTTATGACATAAATAATTTTCTTCTTTCTGTGACATGCAGATATTATACTTTATGGGTCTGTTTCTGTGAAGTGTAACCAAATGAAAAAAATAAGCCAACTACATGTTCCCTTTTTCTGATCAAATGCAAATTTTTTGTTTAAAAATCAATTTTTTTTTGTTACCAAAAATCAAATGTGAAATTAAATTTCATTTGGTTCCTTTTTTAAGTAGGAGATCTTGTGTCATATGAGAACTGCAATAGGACTTTTCCCTTGGTTATGAAATTGACATCAGAGTTAAGGTGAATTTAACTAAACTTTCTGCCTCTTTTAAATTTCCCCTATCATTTAGCATATGATAGAACAATACTGTGGCATCATAGAAAGATACAGCTGAATGACTCTTTAAATGCTATAATCCACTCCCTGATTATGTGCATGGAAAAACTGAGGCCAAAGCTAGGGAATGACTTGACCTAAATAATACAGGAAGAGTACCAAACTGCTCTTTCTATTCTTTCCCAAAACATCCTGTAGCCTGTTATCTGACTGACTTTTCTGTCACAGGGCTGTAAAATTAGAATGTATACTCATCCATCTAGCATATCATGACCCCCCCCACACACACACACACCCTGCTTTTTACCTGTTTACATTCAAGAATTACTGAACTCTTTCTTCTCTTTTCTGCAGACTTCAGACCAGAATTTGATCTCGCATCTCTCTACTTACTAATATGTAAGTGACTGATAACAGATAAAACAATAAGTCCCAGGAAGCATTTGTGTTTTCACAGATATTTGAAAGACACTAACTTTTATTGTCTAGATAACTTCTTGTTTCACTACAGTGGGTAGCCATTCCCTCATTCCCTTCCCCAGAGGATCTCCCCAATGCAGGGACTGAGTCCAGGTCTCCCACATTGCAGGCAGATTCTTTATCATCCGAGCCCCCAGAGAAACCCACAGAAGAGTTTTAGATTTATAGAAATATTGTGAAGATAGAGAGTTCTCATACATCCCATATTCACTTCTCCTTATTGTTAACATCTGACATAGTGCATCTGTTATAATTCATGAACCAATATTGATATTTTATCATCAACTAAAGCCTATACTTCATTCAGATTTACTCAATTTTTCACCTGGTTTCCTTTTTCTGATCCAAAAATCTCATCCAAGATAAAATGCTGCAAATATTTGTCATGTCTTCTTAGGTTCCTTTTGGCTAAGATATTCCCATTTACAGAGTGTGGTTATTTTCTTTTAGGCTGAGTATCTGTATGATTATATTATTTGGAATCTCTCCCATGGAGGGTTTTGCTTAATTTCTACCATTTCTTTTTTTCTCTCTCTATCTCTCTCTCTTTTTTTTTTTTTTTTCCAATTATATCAGTGTAGACTCATGGGGGTGAAATTTCAACTTTATTTTGTGTTCAACATGTTCCAGCATTAGCCATTGGGAGTTCTTCAATTGGCTCCTGTATCCATTTGACATATTCCCATTATTGTATATTTTGAGCACTTTGTTATTTTCTGGCAATACCATATGCTACAAGCTCATCTTGTATATTTCCATTCACAGCCCTAGAATTAACTATTTCTTGAAGAGGCCCTGGTATCTTTTATTGAAAAATTACTTTTAAAAATACTGTTTAAAGTAATTTAAATTTACAATTTAAGTAGTATTTAAAACAATTTGACCTATTTAAATTGTTAAATTTAATTTAAGATGGTTGATGGCAGCACCGACTCAATGCACATGAGTTTGAGCAAGCTCCAGGAGTTGGTGATGGACAGGAAGGCCTGACATGCTGCAGTCCATGGGGTCGCAACGAGTCGGGCATGACTGAGCGACTGAACTGAAACTATTTAAAATGTGATATTTAAAACCAAGATCTGGTGCTAGTTGTGCTCACTGTTACTACTCATTATCACCTGACAGAGCAAGGAAAAATATATAAGTTTATGCTATGTATATTCACTTATTGATAATAATCATCTCTGTCAAAATTGACCCAGATCCGTGCTCACACTGTCTCCAACTCTAATCTGTTATCATGTGGTTCATTCTAATCTCCTAATCTTGGTTATCTAAAACTTCCCATTATGACAGTGAGACACTCGTCTTCTACTCTCTGTCATCCATTTATGTGATGTTTAAATTGCAGTATATGTGTACAGTGATTTCAAAATTCCTTTATCAGTCCATGAGGGAAATGACTTTGAAGTAAAGTACAGTGTTCTGTATAGTTCCTTTTCACTTCAGTCTTACAAATTCTACTCATTTCCACAGTTACTTAGGTCAGCACATTTCCTTCCATCCCCTTCAGTGAAGTTACTTTATAAACTTGTGGTACAGTTGGATTTTAGTCACAGTCTGCACTCTGCCTGGGATTCCCCAGCCTCATAAACGATTTCTCTTAAGTTTCATACATGAAGGCCCACTCTTTGTATTGTAAATTTCTATGAATTTTGACAAGTGTATAATGCCATGTAAACACCATTACAGAATATACAGAATAGTTTCCTTACCACCTTAAGAAATTCCTTCTACTTCACTTATTCACTCTTCTTCTTCACCTCTCAACTCTCCAAACACCTGTCAACCACTAATCTTTTTACCATCTCCATAATTTTGCTTTTTTCAGTGTCATATAATTAGAATCATGCAGGATCTAGGTTTTTCAGACTGGCTTCTCACACTTAGAAACATGGGTTTAAAATTCATCTTATGTTTATTTCTTGTTATCACTAAATAGTATTCCATTGTAAGAATGTACCACCCCTTGGTTACAAGTTCACTTTTTAAAATCTATCTTGATGATTATAAATAAAGCTATTATAAATATTTGCATACAGATCTTTGTGTTGGCATAAGTTTATAAATCAGTTGGGTTACTGCTTAAATGTGAAACTGCTGAATAATATGTTAAGCCTGTATTTAGCTTTATAAGAAACTGCCAAATTATTTTACAAAATGGCTGTACCATTTTCCATTCCTTTGAGGAATAAATAAGTTTCTGTTCCCTTGCATCTGTACCAGCAATTGGAATTGTAATTTTTTAAGATATTACTTATTTTAATAAGATTGCAGTGGTTTCTCTTTGTTGTTTTAATTTGCGTTTCCCTGAAGACAGTTATCTGGTTAGGTCTTCATATGCTTGTTTGCCATGTGTATATCTTCTTTGGTGAGGATCTGATCAAAATTTTGCCCATCAAAATTTTTTGTTGTGTTGTTGAGTTTTGAGAGTTTTCTGTATATTTTTGATGTTAGTCCTTTATCAGAATTATTTTTTACAAATATTTTCCTGTCTCTGGTTTGTCTTCTCATTTACTTGGCACAGTCTTTCACAGAGCAGAAATTTTAATTTTAATGAGGTCCAGCTTATCATGTTTTTTTTTCCCCCCTGGATTGTGCCTTTGGTGCTGTATATCAGAAGTCATTGTCAGGGCTTCCCTGGTGGTCTAGTGGTTAGGACTCTGTATTTCCACTGCACAGGGTATAGGTTTGATCCCTGATTAGGAAACTAAGATCCCACATGTTCTGTGGCATGGTCAAAATTTTTTTAAAAAAATAAATAAAGATAAAGCATATCACTTAAATCTTAACAGTGGTAGGACATTAAAAAAAATCTTTAAAAAAGTCATTGTCATTACCAAATTATCTAAGTTTTCTCCTATGTTATTTTCTAGGAATTTTAGTTTTTTGTTTGACATTTATGTCTGTGATCCACTTTCAGTTAATTTTTGTGAAGAATGTAAGGTCTGTGTCTAGATTTACTTTGACTTGTGGATGTCCAGTTGTGTCATCATTGTTGAAGAGACTATCTTTGCTCCTTGCATTGCCTTTGTTCCTTTGTCAAAGATCAGTTGACTATATTTATGTGGGTCTTTTTCTGGGCTCTTTCTTCTATTCCATTGATCTGTTTGTCTATTCTCTTACCAGCACTTTTTTTTATTACTGCAGCTTTATAGTAAGTGTTAAAGTTGGTTAGCGTCTGTTCTACAACGTTGCTCTTCAGTATTGTGTTGAGTATTCTGGGTCTTTGTCTCTTCACACAAACTTTGTACCAGTCTGTCATATCCTTGTATTTGTCTCCCTCCTCCCCTCACTTCCTGGCTTCCCCATGTACTTCTCAAAGGGAGTCCATTCATAGGCCTTTCTGCTCTAACCCATGGTTGTTATACTAGAGCCATGTTGGTGTGGTGGTAAGGTATGGGATTGGGGAGGGTAAGTATTCGATAAAAGTCCAATTTAGACTGTTTTTCAGTATGTACCTGACTGGGACCCAAAGTAATTTTTTCAATCACATTTTTTTCTTCCCCTGACTCCATTTCCATTCCTGGTTACAGTTTCTAATTATTTCCTTGAAGCACTGTCCCAACTGACTGATTTCTTTTTCCCTTAGGTTAGTCAAGATTTTTGGAGGGACTAGAGTAAAGAGGAATTCGATTTCCTTAGCTAGGAGATGGTATCAAAATTGTGTTCAGGCAATATGCTTTTTTCCTGGAGTATAAGGCTTTGCTATGGAGAAAACTCTGGGTGTAGTGCATTATGGTGCTTCCTCACATCCCGCTGCCAGAATCCATGATGAGATTTTTCTGAGATTCTCATAGTTGGAGTTTCTGGAGGGAAAGCCCATAAAAATGTGGAGCCCCCCCTAAGACTACAGTCCCTACAGTTTCCTCACTCATGTTAGACCACAGTCAGCTGCCAGTAATTCATTAAGAAAATCATTTAAATGTTCCTACCAGCTTAGGGTCTGATGATTTTGGCTTCAATTAAGTAGATTTTGGTAGCTGTATTTCTCTGGATTTGCCTATTTCTCCAGATTTTGGGTGTAGCAGGTTTCCCTGTAATCTCTGTTATCTGGTAAATTCAAGAAAAGTCATGGGTTTTAGTTTGTCCAGTTTTTGTTGTTGTTGACAACTTCTAAGCACTTTATATGTATATATGATAGTTGATTGATTCCAAAAATTCTCCTTAACATATGTTTTTTTGAACTTTTAAGCATGTACTAATGGAGTTACTGTTTGACAGTGGACATAAGGGCTTTTGATTATACTGATGACTCAGGTTACTGATCCATACATACCTAATGTTTTCTCAGAGAGAAAAACCATTTCCCAGTTTCCCCACATGAAATCAGTTGGAGTATACTATCATTCAGGACACTGTGGCTTAAATATTAAATCCTAAGATTCATCATTCTCCTTTTAGAATGCAAGGTCATATGACAATCCACCATTTCTCTCTAGTGTCTGGTTGCATGCAGACGTTTCAGGTCTACACAGGCCCTATTCTTGTCCCTCACTAGAAAGCCTGATACAACCACCAGTCCAGGCTCCAAGCTACAAGTTTCTAGTATGTTGGAGTCAAACTATTCATCGTGTCTATCAAAGCTGGAGAAAGCCTGAACATTCTTCCAGTCCATATTTCCTTTGTGAGACTTAGGGGCCTTGCCTTAAGAACACCAGTTGGAAAGCAATTAGTTGCTTTTTTCAGTCTGCACCTGTTGTGAATGTTTTATGGCTTTACTACTATTACCATTACAAGCTATTATTTTTTGAGCTTTTGTTATGTACATGGCAGCACTACATGCCATATGAACATTATCTCATTTTTAACATTATTCTGCATGTCAACCCTCTAAGCTAGAGAAATATTTCTCCATTTTATCCCTGTCCCAGTTGTCATTTTGAGCGAATGGCTGGCTTACCTTTCCACTATTTGAATGTGGATGATCAGGTTTTGAACTCAGATATGTGTCACCAAAAGGCTTGGACTCCTTCATATTACTAAGTCACATGTGCTTGAGTTGCTGGTTGGCTTAAATGTTTGTGTTCAATTATTTGCCACCTTTGACCAGAGAATATCTTTTCATGTGATTTGCATTCACATTTCATAACTCGACAGGTTTGTTAGGTGGATATGTCATGTTTTGTAACTAAATAAACAGAATGTCCTTCTGCCAGATACTGCTTTCTAACACTGAACTATGTCTGAGATACAAGTGATAGTCCAGATCTTCTAAGATCTTCTAAATGTGGCCTGAATCAAATCACATTCTGTGTTATACCACTCTCCAGATACTGTTCTAAGCACTTTATATATATATAAATATATATAAGCTCATTTCCCTCCCATCTAAACAATTCTATAAGACACATGTTTTTAGTAATACGATTTTACAGTTGATAAAACTGGGGTATAGAGAAGTTAAATTACTTGCCCAAGGCACACAACTTGTTAGTGGTGCTGCTTGGATGTGAGCCTAGGTAGGATGACTCCAGAGTACAAATTTCTAATCATAAAATGCTGCCTTTTTAATGCACCAATTAATTGCCATTGTGTCAGTTGCTGGAAACAGTAAAAACAAACAAGTCTGGCTCTGCCCCACTGGAGCTTGTGGTTTGCCCCACCTGTGCTCCTGCAGAAGCATGCAGTACCACCAGTAGCAACAGAAGCAGCACTGGGGACTTTACAGAAATGCACAACCCAACCTTCACCCACCCCCAACTACTGCATGCACATTAAAATCTGAGAAGCTGGGATGAAGAACACTAAGGCACTAGAGGGTAGATTGTGGTCCTTTGTTTTTTCCTCTGGGCTTTGTCGTCTTCACCAGTAAAAGGAAGGGGTTATCCCTCTGCCTTAACATTCCTTAATGGTATCCTCTAGGACCAGGTCACATGCAGACTACAGCCGAGTGAGTGTCCAGGGCGACGGATGCCAACAGAGCCCTGCCCTGCTCCAGGTAGGTGATGGAGTGCTGTGCCTTCTGCAACGGAGAGCAAGCATCGATCCTGGGTTTCCATCCTTCCCCTTGTTTCTGTAGGCGGTTGAGAAGATTAGATTGTGCCCAGCAAGCTAGATATCGCCTCCAGACAATTTATACGGCTTTTATATTTATTTAGAGAGCAGGAGGCCTAGCCCAGCTCCTGCTAGACGAGGCAGTGACATGAGAATTTAAAAGGGCTGTTTCATTAATTTTGGAGGGAATTTATTGCTGACAAAAGACCGCATTATTGATGGTGGGTAGACAGCTCTCGCCTCGCCGCCTCTCGTCTCTCCGGAGCTGTGGAGCTGCGCAGGAGAGCCGCCCCCGCTCCAGCCGGCATCCTCCTGGGTCGCCCAGGGAAGCCCTTCCCGTGGGAGGAGGAAGCCAGGGAGCCGTTCTGGCACTCGGCCAGCGAGGCGCAGGGCTTAAGTGGCAGAGCCTCCAGCTGGCTGCACCGCTGCAGTCCCTGAACAGGAAGGACGATTAGAGGTCGTCTAGCTCCATCCCCGTCCTGCATGGATGGGGTCCTGAACACCCAGGGAGGTCAAGTGATTTAGCCACATATCAAGTCAGAAATCAGGTAGAAAACAGGTAGAGCTGCATTTAATTTTGTGAAATTAAAACTTCTTCCTAAATGACAGTGGCAGGATGTATGTGGGCAGCTTTCTGCGTTCTTTGCACAGCACTGAACTTTCTCAGAGAATGACAATAACATATATTTTTACAGACTTCAAATCATGTAAAATGGGATTTTTCTCTCACACGTCTCTCTGAAATGTGAGGCATGGGAAGGGCCTTTTGGGTATTGTAACTGTTTTTCATCACTTGTGATGGGCTATGCTGTGAGATTGATTCTTTGAACATCATCATCTTTGGTGACAACACTGATTTTGTGAGGTGGCTGTTATAATCCTCATTTATAGAGGCGCGACACAATTATGGAGCTTGTTCAAGGTCTTAGAGATTGTAAGTAGCAGAGAGAATTCTTCATCCAGCTGCTGCCTTTTTTTTTTTTTCTAAACCATCTCATGAACCTTGTGAAGTTCAGTTCTCAGGTTAAAGAATAACCTTTTGTAAAAGGTTCCTATTTGGGTTTTTGAAAGTGAAAGAATGGATCTTTCTGTAAAAAACAGAGTGAGTGGTGCCTACGATGAAGCCGAGAGAGGAGACTATCATCTGTGAACTTGATGCGCTTTGGAGACGTGCGAACAAGCCTCATGTCTTAACTCAGTCTGAGAATGAAGAGTGTGGGGAGTGGGTGGGATAGACTTACTAATAGCTAATGGGCTATTATTTACTAATAGCTAATGGGGCTTCCCTGGTGGCTCCGAGGATAAAGCATCTGCCTGCAGTGCAGGAGATGTGGGTTCAATCCCTGGGTTGGGAAGATCCCTTGGAGAAGGAAATGGCAACCCACTCCAGTATTCTTGCCTGGAGAATCCCATGGACAGAGGAGCCTGACGGGCTACAGTCCACAGGGTCGCAAAGAATCGGATACGACTGAGCGACTTCACTGATTCACTCACTCAATGAGCTAATGGGGTTTCCCTGGTAGCTCAGCTGGTAAAGAATCCATCTATAATGTGGGAGACCTGGGTTCAATCCCTGAGTTGGGAAGATCCCATGGAGAAGGGCATGACAACCTGTTAGGTAAAGATGACCAGGACCCCAAGAGTTTTTAACAGGTTTTACTGGGGAAGCGCTCCAGGGCGGGGATCCCAGACCTAAAGGAGGCAGGTCCAGGAAGTCCGCGCGCCTGACCGAGCTATTAGTTTGTTTATATATGCACGCTGCGGGGGCTGGCCAGGTTAGCGGAAGGGGTTTGGATAGGTTGCTGGTTTGCAGCAGGCGGATAGGTTTATCTATGCTGGGGCAAGGCGGCTTTGGTGGCGAAGTGTGCTGTAATTGGTTCCTGGGATCCGGAAGCCTCCCTCTGTTAGGGACTCCCCTGGCAGGTGGGAGAGAGGAGGGGCGGCTAGTCATGGCGAAGTCTGCTGTCATTAGGGACCTTCTCCCCGGCTGGAGGGAGAGGAGGGGCAGCCCATCATGGCCCCCGGGGTCCGACCTTAAATCCCCATGGACAGAGGAGCCTGGTGGGCTACAGTCCATGGGGCTGCAAAGAGTTGGACACGACTGAGCAGCTAAGCACAGCACAGCACAATGGGCTAATGACAGAAACGACTGCTTAAGTTACAACTTTCCTTCACTAGGTTGAGAACTGTCAGTGTGGACTAGAAATGGGCTGACAGTAGAATTATGGTCTAATCTTTTCTTATGTACAACTCGTGTTCTAACTTTAAGACTTTGCAAGTTAGATCATGTAGACGGTGAGCAATTTGCCCACTCTGTAACCTTAAGATTCCTAAGACACTGCTTCTGGAAGTAATCTTAGGCCTCCCTAGACCACTAAATTCAAATCTCTGATTTGGAAAGTGGGGACAGGGTTGAGAGAAGGAAGGAAATGTTGCAAAAGCTAGTGGCAGAACCAAAGCCCAGAATCATGTTACACGACTGATTCTATAAAGCTCTCTCTGGCACCCCAAATGGCTTCTTTGTCATTATTTACACATGTATTTGCACACATTTATAATGTATAAACAGTGTGTACATTCATTGCATGTGTGTGTCCACACATTTGTTTCCCTCTGCCCAATTATTCTACAAACTAAGGACGCTAATGATCCACTTTGAATGTGGTGAGAACACAGTTACTGAGCATACTCTATAAATGCCTGACTATAGGAATTTCAGTTAGAAAAGTTAAAATGATTGTAGTGAATAGAGCTGCGCTGAGAGTACAGCTGTACCTCTTTTTTTCTGGTTAAGGATTTTATTCAGGCAAATTTCGAAGTTGAAGATAATACGATTTTGGAGGTTGAAGGTCAGAGAACAGGATGTCCACACATTTGTTCCCTCTGCCCAATTATTCTACAAACTAAGGACGCTAATGATCCACTTTGAATGTGGTGAGAACACAGTTACTGAGCATACTCTATAAATGCCTGACTATAGGAATTTCAGTTAGAAAAGTTAAAATGATTGTAGTGAATAGAGCTGCGCTGAGAGTACAGCTGTACCTCTTTTTTTCTGGTTAAGGATTTTATTCAGGCAAATTTCGAAGTTGAAGATAATACGATTTTGGAGGTTGAAGGTCAGAGAACAGGAGTGGAGAGATAGCAGTCCTCAGAAATTCTAAACAGTCAGGTTAAAACTGAACAATAAAGAATAATAAAGAAATAGAGGGGAAAAAAAGAATTTGAACATTATTTAAAAACAGTGACTAAATTTCCAAAAGGTTATTTAGTAAGAAAACAATTGGATAATCTGCTATAGTAATGGGGGTCGAGGGCATGTACTAGGAGTCAGAAGACTTGGCTTGAGTTTCTGTAAGTGGCTTGCTCAAGGCAAGTGCCCTAGGAGGCACTCTGTGTACCTCTGTGTATCTGTAAAATGAGGAAATTAGTGCAGATCATTTCAGGGGTCAGTATCAGTAACTGAGTACTTTTGTAGTGCTTACTTCAAGCTAAATTTTTTTCAGTGTGTATTTATTCATTTGGTCATTATTTAGTGACTATTTATTGACTGTCTATTAGTGATAGGTGTTGTGCTAGGTCAAGGGAACCCTGCACTGAAAAGGACAAGCAGTTTCCTAAGAACTCAAAATCTTGTCTGGATGTTGTTAATTGCTGAACCTTTAAGTGTTTCCTTTGTTCTAGAAATTAACAGAGTGTCCTCTTACTCCAAGTCAGACACTTGATAATAAATCAATTTTATACTGAGGAGTTCAAAAGATTGAGAAATATAAGACTAGAAGAACAGCAAATCTAGGGCCGAGATCGCCCATGGAAAAATATGAAAGAAGAGGGAAATAAACGGATTAAATGGGAATAAAGAGACTCAACAGACTCAAGTGTTAAAATGAAATGTTATAAGTCATTGAGGTGTTCCTCAGAGACTGGCCCATAGACCACCTGAGAATTACTGTGTGCTGGTGAAAAAACAAGGCATAGAGTCCCAACTTCAGTTCCCTGGAATCAATGCCTGGGAAAAGGGATAGACATCTGGTTGGTAAAAAATACCAAATATTCTAAATGTTTCTTATCCATGCTAATATCTAAAACCCACTGGACTAGGTAATTGTACACATTGCAAATAATTGGAAAAATAAATGACATTTTACAAAATTTAATGAGTAAAGCATTAATGAGTCTTCTTCCTGAAATTCAGAAAACCAATGTCATAATAGCATCCATAAATTTTATACTTTTAATTTGTAGAACAAGTATTGATTGGAATACTAGATAATAGACATACAATTTATGCTGCTCTGATTTATGCCCTATGATGTAAAACTATTACAAATGAATTCCCTGACCTCTATTTTTTCCATTCATTTTAAAATTGAATGTCCTTGTATTTATGGAGGGACAAGAGATGAGGTTAGAAGAAGGGAAAAAAGAAGGGAAGGGAAGAAGGGAGGGGAAAAAAGCGAAGAGAACACTGAGAAACAGAAAAGGAAGATGACGAATGTTTTGCTTCACTAAATATAAACTCATATTTGCTTAAGGACAGCACATAGAGTTTTAGTCCATATGTTTCCAGTACTTAATATCAAAATGATTTAATTATGCTTACAGGAAAATACTGAAAATGAGTTAAAAAAACTTTCCAAATTGAGTTGCCTATTAACATACATATATATTGTGAAAGAACAAAAAGACAATGAAAAATAAGTTAATTTTTAAAGCAGTTTCCTTTAAGGAGCTTAGAAAAGCTTGCCTTTTGCTTGCTACTTTGGCAAGTCAGTTCTTTACGTTTTCACAAGGTGGTGCTATAAATGTGAAATGATCTGGAGAAAATATAACATCTACTTTGCCCTCAGTGCAGAGAATGA
>SJYC01022352.1:0-13845 GCA_006408675.1 Madoqua kirkii | reverse complement strand
CTGACCTGCCTCTTGAGAAACCTGTATACAGATCAGGAAGCAACAGTTAGAACTGGACATGGAACAACAGACTGGTTCCAAATAGGAAAAGGAGTACGTCAAGGCTGTATATTGTCACTCTGCTTATTTAACTTATATGCAGAGTACATCATGAGAAGTACCTGGTGCTGATTTGTAAATAAAAGAATAGTTTTATGAGAGACCTGAAAGCTTTGTATAATATTTAGGACTTTAACCCATGAGTGCCACAATTTATGACTAACAGTAAGATTTACATCTAACAAATTATAGCTTGATTGAGTGAAGACTCATATTTTGTTGAAGTGGCTAAGCATAACCATTCTGGTTTGATTATAAAAGAACATTTCATTTTTAATAGAAAAAAGACTAATAGACTTCTAAGGACCTTTTCACGAGCTGCTTGAGGAAACTGGGTTGGTCACAAGCCTTTAATAACAGAAAGAACCAGTCTCTGTATCATCTAAATTTGTTTGTACTTAAATTTACTTATAAATTTCAACTAGAAAATTTGTTTAGGTATTAGGTTTTAACAACTTCAGGAGATAGTCAACAAAATTATCCACTGTTAGGTTAATAAACACCAATACATCTATTTAAGTTAATCAATTCACACTTAACATTTTCCTGTCTCATCAAAAATAAATTAAATGCATAGTTGGGAAGCTAAACTGAAAACATTTTTGAGAATTTATACAAAGCATGAATACAAAATATGTTAACGGCAGCTGGAGGCAGAGTGACTTCAATACTGTGTTGTTAAGCAAAAAGCATGCTGCTATGTTGGTGAGCAAAATCCAGAGTGAAAGACAATTAAACATCTCTATTAAAGGCACATTTTTTATTCTGTGAAAAAAATCAAAGGCACATGTGGCATTGTCATGGCAACGATGGAATTTTTTGTCTATAATCACTACATGCAAATTTAGCAACATTGATTTCATTTCACCTATTTCAGGCTGTCGTTTGGTGTATTTCTGCCTGGTTAGTTCAAAGATTGTTAATGTAGGTTAAATTGAAGTTAATTGAAGATGCAAAATAGAGAACTGAACTGTAGCTAAAAACATGCTCCAACTAAAAAAAAGTGATGGCTAATGTTCAGAAAGGGAAGAACAATCAACACATTTACTCTATTGATTTACTCTATTCATTTCTAAGGCTTGGAATTTAAATGAGAGATTTTGAGTTGGCTATGGCAGTTAGTGACCATAAATGTGTTCTAATGGGAACTTGGTGCTTTGCAGGTGGTGCTAGCGGTAAATAACCCGCGTGCCAATGCAAGAGATTTACTAGATGTGGGTTCAATCCCTGGGTTCGGGAAGACCCCCTGGAGGAAGGTATAGCAATCTATTACAGTATTCTTGCCTATAATCCCTTTGTACAGAGGAATCTCATGGGCTCCAGTGCATAGAGTCACAGAGGGTTGGACATGACTGAAGTGATTTAGCATGAACGCACGCATTGGGAACTCATTAGAGTTCTAATTTCATAGTAGAAATCCAGTGTTGCCAGTCAAATATTGGTTTCTCTAACACATACGAGGATTTTTTTTTAATAATGAAACAATTTTTGGATTGTTTCCCATTGCTTTATCTATAAGATTTAGCTATTATATAGTCCTTGTGTTATCACTATTATGATTCTCCTTTCTTCCCTCCTGGTCTTCTAGGATTCCCAGAAGAGTGGGGAGTGGGGGGAGCTGATACCAAGGGGTATTTCCCACTTTCCTCATAGACATGACCATAAATTTATACAAATAGATTAATTTCCTCAAAAAGTTTGAGAATTCTTGATATGAAGAATTGATGAACACAAAGGATTAGATTTATTATTGTCCTTCCATGTTGAACATATTATTTAGTAAGTTTACAAAAATGTGTGCTGAGGTAGCAGGTAAGAATTATAAGTTTTACGTTAAAGGGATATAATTTCATTTGGTGTTATTATTTTAAGAATATTGTGATAAATAGGCCAGAGAATCATCAGAGTTAATAGAATCTTTGAGACTAAAATAAATCCCCCAATCTATTTGTTTTAGTATTATAAATATTAAAAGCATTCTGCATTTTAGATCAACTGAAACTTTCAGGTGATGATGACCATATCAGTTTCAGTGATGAGACAATTGCCCTTGGTCTTATGGTATGGAAGGATTGTTGCTCATCTATTTTCTAAATTAAAGTTAAGATGTGAATGTCAAAAGGAAAACCAAACAAGGAGTATAGATAGAATAGTAATGTAGTTCAGAGATTGGACTTTTCTTCTGAGGGTACATTAATGTCTTTGCAATTTTATTTTCCTATATATAGAATTACTGTGGATGTAAGTGAATAATTTAAGGAGTAATAGATAAGAAATGGCTATAATTTGCACCATTATAACAATCTTTTCTTTCTTTCTCCCTTTTTCCTTCCTTTCATTCCACTTTAGAAGTCATTTGAGAGTAGAAAGGAAGATGAACCAACACTAGCTAAGTGACTACAATGAAAGTTAAGATAGACAACTTGGGGAAAAAAAGGTATTTTGTTAATAAGTTGCAAAATTGACTTCATCTAAAGTAGAAAATTTATATAACAGGAAACTCAGACAAGACTAAATTTTTAGCATCAACCTCTCTGAGATGAAGAGTGCATGCAGGATGAAAGCAAGTACGCAAGAGGTATAATAAAAAAAAAATCTCTAAATCCCTTATGTAGAACTGTGAACAACAGAGTTTTTGTTCGTACTCTCTTCAAGTTGTGTTATGTGACCTTGGGGAAAGTCCCTTTCTTTCTCTGTCTTTAGTCGCTAAGTCATGTTTGACTCTTGCGACTCCAGGGACTCCTGCCAGGTTCCTCTATCCATGGGATTCTCCAAGCAAGAGTACTGGAGTGGGTTGCCATTTCTAAAAAAAAAATCTCTAAATCCCTTATGTAGAACTGTGAACAACAGAGTTTTTGTTCGTACTCTCTTCAAGTTGTGTTATGTGACCTTGGGGAAAGTCCCTTTCTTTCTCTGTCTTTAGTCGCTAAGTCATGTTTGACTCTTGCGACTCCAGGGACTCCTGCCAGGTTCCTCTATCCATGGGATTCTCCAAGCAAGAGTACTGGAGTGGGTTGCCATTTCCTTCTCCAGGGAATCTTCCTGACCTAGGAATCGAACCCAGGTCTCCTGCATTGAAGACAGATTCTTTACCGACTGAGTTTTGAGGGAAGCCCAATCAACTGTACTCCAATAAAAATAAAAATCAACTATACTCCAATAAAAATGTTGAAAAGAAGAAAAGAATTAAAGGAAAGCCAGCACCATATAAACAGCATACACTTAGATAAAAGATGAATGCTTAACATACAATGTTTTCTCTTCACTGATAAGCTAAAGGTACATTTCAAGATATTTCTTCTGTATGTTTAATTTATTAGCAAGCAAAGCCCTATAAAGGATAGTTTCATTTAGTTCTCAATCCAGATTCATCTTCATTTTGACTAACCTGGAAGTAATGAAGCACATGACTCTCCTTGTCAGATGCAACCACACGAAGCCAATCACGAAGATTGTTCTTTTTAAGGTGTTTCTTGGTTCAGCTCAGTTTAGTCACTTGTTAATATTCAATTCTGTGATCCCATGGACTGCAGCATGCCAGGCCTCTCTGTCCATCACCAACTCTGAGAGCTAATTCAAACTCATATCCACCGAGTTGGTCATGCCATCCAACCATCTCATCCTCTGTCATCCCCTTATCCTCCTGCCTTCATTCCCAGCATCAGGATCTGTTCCAGTGAGTCAGTTATTTCCATCAGGTGACCAAAGTATTGGAGTTTCAGCTTCAGCATCAGTCCTCTCAATGAATATTCAGGACTGATTTAAGATAGACTGATTGGATCTCCATGCAGTCCAAGGGACTCTCAAGAGTCCCTTTCTTTATAGTCCAACTCTCATATCCATACATGACTACTGGAAAAAACATAGCTTTGACTATATGGACCTTTGTTGGCAAAGTAATGTCTCTACTTTTGAATATACTAAGTTGGTCATAGCTTTTCTTCCAAGGAGTAATCGTATCTTAATTTCATGGTTTCAGTCAGCATCTGCAGTGGCTTTGAAGCCCAAAAATGTAAAGTCTGTCACTGTTTCCATTGTTTCCCCATCTATTTGCCATGAGGTGATGGGACCAGATGCCATGATATTAGTTTTCTGAATGTTGAGTTTTAAACTAACATTTTCACTCTCCTCTTTCACTTTCATCAAGAGGCTATTTATTTCTTCTTCATTTTCTGCCATAAAGGTGGTGTCATTTGCATACCTGAGGTTATTGATATTTCAATCAGGTAACTTGATTCCAGCTCGTGCTTCATCCTGTAGGGCATTTCACATGATGTACTCTGTATAGAAGTTAAATAAGCAGAGTGCCAATATACAGCCTGATGTCCTCCTTTCCCAATTTGGAACCAGTCTGTTGTTCCATGTCTGGTTCTAACTATTGCTTCTTGACCTGCATACAGATTTCTCAGAAGGCAGGTAAGGTGATCTGGTATTCCCATTTCTTGAAGAATTTTCCACAGTTTGTTGTGATCTACAGAGTCAAAAGCTTTAGTGTGTCAATAAAGCAGAAGTAGATGTTTTTCTGAAATTCTCTTGCTTTTTCCATGATCCAGCAGATGCTAGCAACTTGATCTCTGCTTCCTCTGCCTTTTATAAATCCAGCTTGAACATCTGAAAGTTCACACGTTGATGTACTGTTGAAGCATGGCTTGGAGAATTTTGAGCATTACTTTGCTAGTATGTGAGATGAGTGAAATTGTGAAGTAGTTTGAACATTCTTTGGCATTGCCTTTCTTTGGGATTGGAATGAAAACTGACCTTTTCTAGTCCTGTGGCCACTGCTGAGTTTTCCAAATTTGCTGGCATATTGAGGGCAGCACTTTCACAGCATCATATTTCAGGATTTGAAACAGCTCAACTGGAATTCCATCACCTCCACTAGCTTTGTTCATAGTGATGCTTCCTAAGGCCCACTTGACTTTGCATTCCAGGATGTCTGGCTGTAGGTAAGTGATTATGCCATTGTGATTATCTGGGTCGTGAAGACTTTTTTTACATAGTTCTTTTGTGTATTCTTGCCATCCCTTCTTAATATCTTCTATTTCTGTTATGTCCATACTATTTCTGTCCTTTATTGAGCCCATCTTTGCATGAAAGAGTCCCTTGGTATCTCTAATCTCCTTGAAGAGATCTCTAGTCTTTCCCATTCTATTGTTGTCCTCTATTTCTTTGCACTGTTCACTGAGGAAGGCTTTCTTACACAAGTCAAGATGGTGGAGTAGAAGGATGTGCACTCATCTTCTGCAAGAGCTTCAAAATTACAACTCACTGCTGAATAGCCGTCAACAGGAGAATGTCGAATCCCACTAAAAAAAAAAAAATGATACCCTACATCCAAGGGCAAAGGAGAATCCCCAGCAAGATCTTGGCAGGGGAGCAAAATCACATTTAGAATGAAACCTCATACCCACCAGAAATACTTGGAGGGTTCAAACCAACCTTTTGTGCACCAGGACCCAGAGACCCCACAGAGACTGAGCCAGAACTGTGTTTGAGTGTCTCCTGCAGAGGTACAGGTCAACAGTGACCTACCACAGTGGCAGGGGCTCTGGGTGCAGCAGACCTGTGTATGGGATAAGCCCTCTTGGAGGAGGTCACCATTAACCCCACCATAGTGCCACTGGAACTTACACAGGACTGGGGAAACAGACTCTTAGAGGGCACAAACAAAATCTTATGCACACCAGGACCCAGGAGAAAGAAGCAGTGACCCCCCAAGAGACTGACCCAGTCTTGCCCGTGAGTGTCCAGAAGTCCGAAGTGGAGGCATGGGTTGGTGGTCATTTGCTATAGGGTTGGAGGCACTGAGTACTCCAGTGTTTGCATTGGACCTTTTGAAGGAGGTCACTGCTATCTTCATTACCTCCACCAGTTTGTCCTCAGGTCAAACAACAGGGAGGGAACACAGCCCCACCCATCAATATAAAATTGGATTAAAGATTTACTGAGCATGGCACCACACATCAGAACAAGACACAGTTTCCCCCTCAGTCAGTCTCTACCATCAGGAAGCGTCCATAAGCTTTTTATCTTTATCCATCTTAGGGTGGACAGAATGAAAACAACAATCACAGAAAATTAACCAAACTGATCACATGGCCCACAGCCTTGTCTAACTCAAGGAAACTATGAGCCATGCCATAAAGGGCCACCCAAAGACAGAGGGTCATGGTGGAGAGTTCTGACAAAATGTGGTCCACTGGGAATGGCAAACCATTTCAGTATTCTTCCCTTGAGACCCCCATGAGCAGTATGAAATGGCAAAAAGATGAACTCCCCAGGTTGGTAGGTGCCCATTATACTACTGGAGATCAGTGGAGAAATAACTCCAGAAAAAATGAAGAGACAGCGCCAAAGCAAAAACAACACCCATTTGTGGATGTGACTGGTGATGGAAGTAAAGTCCAATGCTGTAAAGAGCAATATTGCATAGGAATCTGGAATATTAGGTCCTTGAATCAAGGCAAATTAGAAATGGTCAAACAGGAGATGGCAAGAATGAACATCAACATTTTAGGAATCAGTGAACTAAAATGGACTGGAATGGATGAGTTTAACTCAGATGACCATTATATCTACTATTGTGGGCAAGAATCCCTTAGAAGAAATGGAATAGCCATCATAGTCAACAGAAAAGTCTGAAATGCAGTACTTGGATGCAGTCTCAAAAATGACAGAATGATCTCTATTCATTTCCAAGGCAAACTATTCAATATCACAGTAATCCAAGTCTATAACTCAACCAGTATTTCTTGCTAAGGTACTTCAAATACTTTGTAGAAAACTGTTTCTCAGAAATGACTATGATTTTATTTTTGAAAATGACTTTATTTTATTCTTGTCAATGTGAATGACATTCCTAAATTTCCAGTCTTTCCATTCAAAGACTGTATATAAATATACAGTCCCTTTAATTTAATTAATTATATATATGAATTACATTTATATGTATTATATATAATTATGTTTTAAACTAAGTATATTCTATTTAATAATTATATAATAAATATTATATAATATTGTATTATACATGTATGCAAATATACAGTCCCTTTTATTATATTTATATAAAGTCCCTTTCCATTTTTTATTTTTTAGGTCCTTGTATATGAAATGACTTGGTTGGAAAGGAAGATTTCAAGATTACTTAAATATTTGGCACAGTCATTGAGTCTGGTAACAGACTGTTTTTGATACATCTTTGTATTCCTTTGTTTTGTTTTATGGGAATAATTTATATTTTATTTTACAAAAGTATCAGTTTTTGATTCGTAAAAACTAAAAAATGGTGGCTTCACTATTCACCCACTATGATGCACTTTTCTGGGGGCTCCAAAATCATTGCAGATGGAGATTGCAGCTATGAAATTAAAAGACACTTGCTCCTTGGAAAAAAAAGTTGTGACCAACCTAGACAGCATATTAAAAAACAGAGACATTACTTTGCCAACAAAGGTCCATCTAGTCAAAGTTATGGTTTTTCCAATAGTGATGTATGGATGTGAAAGTTGGACTATAAAGAAAGCTGAGCACCTAAGAATTGATGCTTTTGAACTGTGGTGTTGGAGAAGACCCTTGAGAGTCCCTTGGACAGCAAGGAGATCAAATCACTCTATCCTAATGAAAATCAGTCCTGAACATTGATTGGAAGGACTGATGCTGAAGCTGAAGGTCCAATACTTTGGCCACCTGATGGGAAGAACTGACTCATTTGAAAAGACCCTGATGCTGGGGAAAATTGAAGGTGGAAGAAGGGGATGACAGAGGATGTAAAGGCTGGATGGCATCACCGACTCTATGGACATGAGTTTGAGTAAGCTCCGGGAGTTGGTGATGGACAGGGAAGCCTGGTGTGCTGGAGTCCATGGGGTTGCAAACATTTGGACATGACTGAGTGACTGAACTGAACTGAACTGAACTGTTGATGCACTCTTTTATATGTTAACAATGAACCAAAGTCATTTTAAGTTCTTATACATTGAAGCACAAGTCATATCTTCTTATTAGAGTCTTTTAGACTTCCTAGAGACTGGAATGTCATATGGCACTTGGTGTACTTGACTTTTGTGGTTTGGTCTTTGGTGTACACACCTATCCTTCTTACTGGACTCCAAGCTTTTCAAGGGCAGAATTATCTCTAAATGTCCCTCTTTTCCTAATATGTATTTAATCTTAAAAGATAACTAAGTTGGTGCAGGAATCTCTTTGGGTCGATTTATTAGATATTCCCTTTACCTAGAAAGGGATTCCCTGGTGGCTCAGATGGTAAAGAATCTGCCTGCAATACAGGAGACCTGGGTTCAATCCCTGGGTTGGGAAAATTCCCTGGAGAAGGGAATGGCTACCTGTTCCAGTATTATGGCTTGGAGAATTCCGAGGACTGTACAGTCCATAGGGTGGCAAAGAGTCAGACACGACTGAATGACTTTCACTTTTACTGGAAAACAGGGATGATGAAAAGGGGGAATATATAGTGGTAGACTACTAAGCAAAGACAATCAGTCATTTAAACTCCCTCACTGAAGGAAGACAACATACTTTCATGTGCACTTAGCAGATGCTCAATTGCTCTCCTTTGTACTTGACTTTGATGAGAGTTATATGGTGTCTAAATTTAAACTTCCAGTGAGTTGTTTATTTAACTTCTAACAGTAGGGAGGAGGTATCACTCCTTTCACAGAGGGAATCAGCCTGTATAGTGCCAGACTCTAAAGTATTTTGCATGGAAATACTGATATTTAAAAAATTCTACTGCTGGTCTATACTTTTCTGCCCATTTTATGGATAGAGAAGTAGAGATGATGACTGGAAAAGAAATGGAATAGACAATGCTGCAAATAAAGAAGCTGAGAATGCCCAGAGACATCACTCACACAATTAGTAATAAAATTTATTGTTCTCTGATCTGTGCTACTCTGTTCCCCTGAAGTAGTTTCAAGCTTATACTTAGTGTGCTGTGTCTAGTACTTAACTGCTCTTTTTTTAGAAATAGGTCAATAATGTCAATAAAGAGGATTAAGGAAATGATGTGATCTCTTATCAAAATTGAAGAGGTTTGTTTTGGATACAGGGCGGAGGATCATCATATGAATGGCATTACCAAGCCATGCTGTGGATAAATAGAATCAGTGTGGAAGATATGTCTTTTGAAAATAATTATAATTTGTTATGAAGTGCTTACTTTATGCCAGCATTATTTTAATTGTTTTATTTATTTCAAGTTATTGAGTCCTCACTATAATTTATGGTAATTGCTATTATTATTGTCATTCCTACTTTAAAAATGAGAAAACACTGGCCATGGAGGAAAAGGTATTTGCTTAAGCTCACGTATCTGGTGAGAGCTTAAACTGGGATTTGAACCATGTGGTCTGGCTCCATTGCCTGTTCACCTTCCCGCTACATGCTGCTGTTTCTCAAAAGAGCTGTTTTATCTTTTGGACCTGAAGAACTTAAAAAAAAAAAAAGAAAGAAAGAAAGAAAGAAAAATATACAAATACCCATACAAAGTTCATCCTAAGTCCTATCACCCAGAGATAATCACAGTTAACAATACCGAGTTGCCTAGGTGTTCTAAATAGCACATCAGATTCCTTGAAAATATTATGCTATGCAATTCAGCAACTCTGCAATTCCGAATTTATAGTTTATTTCATTGACTGTTACCATGCATCCAGGGATGAGATTTCCTCAGAATATTTGTTGTTGTTGTTCTATTGCTCAATAGTGTTTGCCTCTTTCCAACCACATGGACTACATCATGCCAGGCTTCCCATCTCCCAGAGTTGGCTTAAACTCATGTCCATTCAGTAGATGATGCCATCCAACCATCTCATCCTCTGTAGTCCTGTTTTTCTCCTGACTTCAATCTTTCCCAGCATAGGGTCTTTTCCAGTGAGTCAGTTCTTTGCATCAGGTATCCAATGTATTGGGGCTTCAGCTTCAGCATCAGTCCTTCCAATGAATATTCAAGGTTGATTTCCTTTAGGATTAACTGGTTTGTTCTCCTTCCTGTCCAAGGGACTCCTAAGAATCTTCTCTAGCCCCACAGTTCTAAAATATCAATTCTTGGGGACCTATAAAATAAAGCTGCTGTTTGAAGGCTTACTTCCTGTTACCTTAGCACAGCACTAGTGTATCTCTTACTCCATTGGATTACTGACAAAATATAGATTGAAATGATCATTCTTATATAAAGTGCTTACCTATAGACCAATGGAAGCTTCCTATGTGTCTGGTCTACCTCCAATCATTGCTTAGGATAGAGGCAGGTGGGGAGTTAGTACATCAGAACTGGTTACACTCTCTAAATTAATGTTTTATATTTACAATCATAGGTTCAGTTCAGTTCAGTCGCTCAGTCGTGTCCGACACTTTGCGACCCCATGAATCACAGCACACCAGGCCTCCCTGTTCATCAACATCTCCCGGAGTTCACTCAGACTCACGTCCATCGAGTCAGTAATGCCATCCAGATATCTCATCCTCTGTTGTCCCCTTCTCCTCCTGCTTGTTTCCCCATCTATTTCCCATGAAGTGATGGGACCGGATGCCATCTTCGTTTTCTGAATGTTGAGCTTTAAGCCAACTTTTTCAGTCTCCTCTTTCACTTTCATCAAGAGGCTTTTTAGCTCCTCTTCACTTTCTGCCATAAGGGTGGTGTCATCTGCACATCTGAGGTTATCGATATTTCTCCTGGCAGTTTTGATTCCAGCTTGTGTGTCTTCCAGTCCAGCGATTCTCATGATGTACTCTGCATAGATGTTAAATAAGCAGGGTGACAATATACAGCCTTGACGTACTCCTTTTCCTGTTTGGAACCAGTCTGTTGTTCCATGTCCAGTTCTAAATGTTGCTTCCTGACCTGCATATAGGTTTCTCAAGAGGCAGGTCCGGTGGTCTGGTATTCCCATCTCTTTTAGAATTTTCCACAATTTATTGTGATCCACACAGTCAAAGGCTTTGTCATAGTCAATAAAGCAGAAATAGATGTGTTTCTGGAACTCTCTTGCTTTTTCCATGAACCAGAGGATGTTGGCAATTTGATCTCTGGTTCCTCTGCCTTTTCTAAAACCATCTTGAACATCAGAGAGTTCACGGTTCACGTATTGCTGAAGCCTGGATTGGAGAATTTTGAGCATTACTTTACTAGCATGTGAGATGAGTGCAACTGTGCAGTAGTTTGAGAATTCTTTGGCATTGTCTTTCTTTGGAATTGGAGTGAAAACTGACTTTTTCCAGTCCTGTGGCCACTGCTGAATTTTCCAAATTCACTGGCATATTGAGTGCAGCACTTTCACAGCATCATCCTTCAGGATTTGAAGCAGCTCAACTGGAATTCCATCACCTTCACTAGCTTTGTTCGTCATGATGTTTTCTAAGGCCCACTTGATTGTAATTCCTGATAAATGTGGCTTCCTATTATGTAAGAGTGATTCCATTGTTACCAGTAACATACCAGTAGTGAGAATACATCCAAAGGGAAACTTTTATTTTAAAAAGAGACCACCTTTTCTGATAACACGACAAGCAGCTTTATATAACTTGGGATTACTCTTCTGACTTAGCTTAATACAAGAATTGTTATGAATCAAAGAAGCTCAGGATAGCATCAGTACTTATTTATGCAGTGAATGACCATTTTATGGGATCTGATTTGAGTGTCTGAATGCTAGACATGGGCTCATTATTTATATTCAATAGAGTTGTGTTGCTAGGGAGGAGGTTTTAGGACTTGCAACTAAGGAGAATTTATTGTTTTCTTTAATTTTCTTTCTATACCTTAGAAAATAATTTAATGAAAATGTGAAAAACCTAAGCAAATAAAAAGGAGAAAGAAACTGCAGGTTTCAAATTGCTAGAATCCTTTGGTGTCCTAGAAAATGCATGTGGTTTAAACATTACAAATCAATTTTCCTTGCTGCACTTGTGATATTTCACACATTGCTTTTACTGGTTTATTATATAATCTCTATTCAAGGAGATATTATTTAATTCTAATAAATAAATTGCTTGTGTGTATCTGTGTGTATAGAATCCTAGTATAATTCTTTCATATTAGCTTCCAGTGAATTTCTAGATAATCTCAGGGATAATTTTTATGTTTGTTTTTTAATTATTTGCAGTTACACAAAATTTCTGACATCATTCTTTAATTAAATCATGATTCTTACAGCCAAGTGAGTTACAGTCACTGTGAGTTGCATAATAAAAAAGGAAAATCAAATAAAGCAACCACAAATTGAATAAAGGATTTCTAAATGGAAATTCTGGCAAGATAAAAATGCAAAAAATTCCATTTATTAAAATGTTTCTGAAGGAGGTCAGAGCTTCTGATGAAAGCTAAGATGAAACGAACTTCCATGAGATATGGATTCCCTCTCATGGAACTTACATCGTAGTTGGGTAATGAAAAGAATCAAATAAGAGTAAGGAGTAAACCCATAAACTGTGATCCACATAAAATAGTGAAATTTTATATGTATAAGTTATATTTTACTGCTATATAATTTTCATTTTTATTGCTTTAAGTTATAAAAGGCAATTTTATAATATGGAGTTAGTCTCTCTGTTTTGGGGACTGGGAAATTCAGGCACTAACAAACTGAGTAACTTGGCCCTATAATAATGAACAATAGAAAAGTTTTTGAGTTATGGGTCTCAAACTTTCATTCACTTTTCATGTCTTCTGCCATCCTAAATAACATACTTTATTTGTCACAAAACTGCAAGTTTCCAATCTATCCTTTTTGACAACCTTGGTGTTACTCGATCCTTCTTGGTAGACAGAGAAGCATTAATGCGTGATTCTAAATCAGGGCAATAGGACCATTTCCATTCTTGAAAATGAAAGAACATATAACCTAGAGATTCCTTAGAGGCTTGTTTTCCCTCTAGGGAGCTGTAAGAAAGGCTAAGTAGACATTTGGTTTAGACACAGGAAAATCTCTGGGAAGATGGGGAGATAAATCTGGCTAGAGGATATTCAAAGCACCTTTCAACCTTGAATACTTATGATTTCTTTAGGGCATTTCTATTTGTATAATTTTGTAAGCCTAAGAACGAATAGAATACTAGAATATGGGTAGGACCAGATATTTTTTCCCTTGCCAAATCTTCAGGAAAGAGGATCTCTCAAAAAACAATATAATTTCTTGACAGCATTCTTTGTCAATGGTGATGGCATAAAATGGCTGGCCCTGACCTCGGTGGTAGGACAGCTCCTCTGGGCCACCGACCCTGACCACGGATGCACGGGAGCTCCTCTCGGCCACTGGGCCAAATCTCGGATGCTGGGTGTCTCCTCCCAGCCGCCACTGGCCTCGGATGCGGGGTAGCTCCTCCTGGCTGTCGCCCCTGACCTTGGACACAGGGTAGCTCCTCTCAGCTGTTCCTGTGCCGTCACAGCCTGACACTCTAGGCTGCTGCCCCTGACCTCGGAGATGGGGTGCCCGCACTCAGTGCGCCGCCGGCTCGCAGCCGCCTGTGCTCAGGAGTAGCCATCATGGTCAACAAAAGAGTCTGAAACGCAGTTCTTGGATGCAATCTCAGAAACGACATAATGATCTCTGTTCGTCTCCAAGACAAGCCATTCAATATCACAGTTATCCAAGTCTATGCCCCAACCAGTAATGCTAAAGAAGCTGAAGTTGAACGGTTTTATGAAGACCTACAAGACCTTTTAGAATTAACACCCCCAAAAGATGTCCTTTTCATTATAGGGGACTGGCATGCTATAGTAGGAAG
>SJYC01022350.1:0-10566 GCA_006408675.1 Madoqua kirkii | reverse complement strand
TTCTTCTTTAAGGACAGATATGGTAACCTTAATCCCAAGGTGTTGGAGGCATAGACCAATACAAGAACCAAGTCAGAAAATAATGTCCTATTGTTTTGGGAGCATTCCTCTACAGGTGTGACTAAGTAATTGATACCCTTTGAGAAGGTGCCTTTGAAATGCAACTCTGGAAAAACTGCTCTATCAGTGAGTGTATCTAGAGACTGCCAAAGCTGAAATTGCAGCATCAGAAAACCAGGCCCTCATATGTGGCCTAATAACTCCACCTAGGGAGAAATTCTGGTAACCATACAGAGGAATTAGATGATCTATGATCTGTATCTATATATATTGCTCCTGAGGAATAGACTGTTTGCAGAGAGAGAAATTTACCCCACTCAAATTATGAGTAAACAAGTAGGGGGTATAATTAGCTTCACAAATTTTCAGGGAATTTTAAGTGCTATTTGCTTTTATAATACTTTAATCATTAGGTGTTTCAGAATTCAGTCTTTACAGAAGCAAAAAATAAATGTCAGCTTTAATTTCCCAATCAATGATTTCTCAAAATGAATCTGGCAAACCATCTCACATCTATCTTTCAGCATGCCTGTGAGGAACAAGCTGGAGCAATAAGATGGAAACCCTGGCAGGGTAAATTGAGTAATGATGATTGCATCTTTCCAATTCATCTTCCTTCTCACAAAACAAGTGGCTGGAATTTGAGATTACCATGGGCTGTTTGTTAGCTGTGGCAAGTGGATGACAGTGGTTTTGAAAATAGGTTCTGTATCGAGTTGTTGAGTCATGAGAGGTCATTTGCAGTCTTCTTTCTTAAAAAATAATGACAAAGAGTGATAATTTCTGAAGTCTAATGGCTAATAAGCACTTAGTGACCATTTCTGCTTAGATTTTCCCTTTTTTCAAGATAAAAATATCAAGACAATTTCAAACAAAAATTTTTTAAAAGTTGAAGACCAAAATGTTAATAAGAATTAGAATTTCTAGAAAATAGTGTATTTTTCAAAATATATATTAAGCATATTTGTGATATCACATTCAATGTTGAGGGGTCAAAAATTAATAATGTATTTCTGGCATCAAAAACCTTAATTCAGTAAGGGAGGCAGTGTAGCTAAAAAATTCTGATGAAGCGAGGAAGAAACAAACAACTTATAGGACAGAAACAGAGATAGCCCTGATTTAATGGTTATTTAAAATTCTTCAGTGTCAGCAATATGATTACATATATAAATCACGTATGTCTTAATATGTATGTATACAGATATGTACTCTGTGTGTAAACAAATAAATATAATTATTAAGAAAATCCCAGCTGCAGCTGAAACTCTACTTAGGGACATACACTTTGGACTTCAGTAAGCTTCTACTAAGTAAACAAACAGAGGCAGCTATGACATCTGTATTTCTGTAGCTATAATAGAAGCTTTGCTAGTTTTCATCCTGAGTGCCAGAAGTGGGTATTTAATGGTGCACTTGGTGACCTATTAATACGGTAAATGTATGAATCCTAGAAATGGTTCTTTACTGATGATATTAAAGCTTTCCAAGAGGTAAATTGTCAAAAATATGTGAAACACTTCATACACTTGCATGAACAGTGTCTAAGAATCATCAAGCCCTCTGCCCTTCATCAGTGAAATCCCCAGAGATCTGTATCAGCCTGTACACTGACTTCTGCTGGCCAGCAAAATTAGAGTAGCAATTATAAGGAAAAAAGGAGTCTACCTCCGGAATCTAGACTATCTTCACTGAATTTTTCTTGCAAGGTGGTATTTTGTTATCTGAAAGAAGAGGCTGGACTTTCTTAAGATCTAGAAGATAACTATATAGTTTAGCTTACACTGAATTGATAGTAGTTGTTTAGTTAATACATGTTTCTATGTACACAAAATGATTTCTATGACCTGCTATCTTGATAAGTTAGTAGTAAGGTTGCTGAGGAGGGTTTAACAAACTCAAAATTCTTCTGCAACTGCTGCTGCTGCTGCTACTAAGTCACTTCAGTCATGTCCAACTTTGTGCAACCCCATAGACGGCAGCCCACCAGGCTCCCCTGGCCCTGGGATTCTCCAGGCAAGAACACTGGAGTGGGTTTCCATTTCCTTCTCCAATGCATGAAAGTGAAAAGTGAAAATGAAGTTGCTCAGTCATGTCCGACTCTTAGCGACCCCATGGGCTGTAGCCTTCCAGGCTCCTCCGTCCATGGGGTTTTCCAGGCAAGAATATTGGAGTGGGTTCTGCAACTACTATTACCTGCCAAAGGACCCTGGACTTGGGATGACATAGATGCTTAGGAAAGTTCACAAAGAACATCTTCTATAGCTTGATAGCAAGGATAATTAAACATGGAAGTAGAGAAAGCATGTTGGTATCAGTGAATACTATAGTCTGTCATTACATTTCCATTTTGGTATTGAGCCTATATATGATTAATGGCTTTTCTCAGTTTTTTGGGTTGCTTTTCAACAATTGAGAATTATTTCCTGGCAGATATAACTATTTCTTATAAGGTCATCCACCTTGGATATTTCCCATTTGGCGTATAATATTGCCAGTGTTTCACTGGAGAGGACGTGGAGTCCAGAAGGAGAAGCTACATGAATGTCACAGTGAACAAGTCAATTTGGCAATAATTTACATTTTTATGTACTAGTTTTATTTATAAGACTTCAAAACAATTTTTACAATTTGAAACATAAGTTCATACCAATATTGGTCATGATTTAGTTATTTAAAATTATTTATTATTGTATCTTCCATGGAAATAGAAGAAGACAAAGAAAGAAGGAAATATAAACTCATTCTTAGTATGTTATAGGACAAGTAGTAGGCTTTAAATTAGTAGAGGGGGAAAAGTACTCTTAGGGCTATATTCACAGTAGCTATGAAGAAATGGCTAAAGAGGCAATGGAGGTAGCATCCTTACTGGTGACTTTTTACCTCTTTTTCTTTCTCTTCCTGAAAATAGTTTTTATAGGACACTTACTGTTATTTGTCAATGTACCATTAAGTAGGTCATCTGTGTTCAGGTTTGGAGTTAAATATTCAGAAGAATTTCCTGATCTTTGAGAGAATCCAAAAAAAAACCTCTGAAATAGAATCGTGTAGTAGAGATCAGGATTCATATCCATTATGAGAGTAAAAAGATGAGAGTAAAAAGGGATGTTGAAATTCATTGTTGAAAAGTTTGGTCTAAATAATTATTTTTTCAACCCCATCTTCATTTTTGAATGGCATAGGAAGATTTAAAAAATACTCCCCAGGCTACATATAAGAATAACTATATACACATTCTGAAGGTATGGCCCTTATTTTTATAAGCACACAGGTAATTTCAATCTGTGTCTAAGTTAAGGAGCCACTGGTATAAATGATAGAAAAAAAATGTATTAAATCCTCTGGTAATTCAACTGGGAGAGATATTTATGAATGATTTAAACAATTAAACATAAAAGATTATGGCTGGAAAAAGCTGTGTGGTGGTGAAACTTCTTAAAGTCACTGTCACCAACAATACAGAGGTAGTGAGCTTTGTTTTAAACCCATTTAAAGACACAAAATAATTCAGTACAAAATATTTCTAGATCAATATTCTTATCAATTTAGTTCATGTTTTTCTGGAATCATCAGTAAACAGACTCCAGATGTGCTGGAAAAGACTCTTGAGAGTCCCTTGGACTGCAAGGAGATCCAACCAGCCTATCCTAAAGGAGATCAGTCTTGGGTGTTTATTGGAAGGACTGATGCTGAAGCTGAAACTCCAATACTTTGGCCATCTCATGCGAAGAGCTGACTCATTGGAAAAGACTCTGATGCTGGGAAGGGTTGGGGGCAGGAGGAGAAGGGGATGACAGAGGATGAGATGGTTGGATGGCATCACCGACTCGATGGACATGAGTTTGTGTGAACTCCAGGAGTTAATGATGGACAGGGAGGCCTGGCATGCTACAATTCATGGGGTCGCAAAGAACCAGACATGACTGAGCGACTGAACTGAACTGAACTGAGGAAGTAAGGAACCAAGGATGTAGTCATTGGGATTCCCTGAAATCAGAGTCAATAGAAATAAATATAGATATCAGACATAAAATAAATATACCTGGCCTCTTTTTTTTTTAGCCTTTAGCTATAGGGACTCAGCTATTTTCCCTCCAATACATTTATCCCTCTGTTATAAAGTCACCTAATAGGAAATGGAAAGGTGCTTTATCATTAGCTTTGATGAGGAAATGTCATTACTGGAAAACAGTAACTAAATGGTGTCTACATCACTATGTCTTTTCTTTTGAAATTTTCAGCATTGGTAAAATGTAGTGGAATATTCCATTACATCTATGAAAGTAGTTTAGACAACTTATCAGAAATATTTTTGCAAATAGCCAGTCAACTTTGACATAGTTCCTACTGAATTCTAAGATATTAATTAGTACCATCTGTTACAGCTGGTTCTGTCGTTTTCTTTGTTTTTATTTCTCAAAATCATAGAAGCTGCTAAGATTTTTGGAGATGATAAAAGTATTTTTTAATTCCTCCCTCTTCCTGCTTTTATTTCATATTTTCAAAGCAGTAGAGTAGAATACATTACATCTAAGACCATGACTAGTGCAAGTTTTTCCTAAGGTCGTTTGAACTCATTATGTACATTGTATTTCTCAGACATAATGGACTATATGCTAAGTGTCCTATTCAATTCACATATAACACAGGAGTTTCCCTAGCAATAACGTAAGGTGTTTTTTGTTTGTTTTTGTTATTTTCTCATTTTCTTCCTTTGACGATATCTTGTCCCATGTCTTCACCCATTCAACGTAAGAATTCTGCTGTTGTATTATCTCTTTTAGTCAGCACTCCCATGTTCTCATTGGAAGGAAGGGATGTTGACAAAATATCTAGGTAAGATCCTGAATAGTCCTACATTAATCTTGGAAGACTTATTACTCACTATTATTAAAAATATCCCAAAGTGTGTCACACAGCACAAATAATGCCTGTGAGAATTTCTTCTTTTATTTTTTTAAAGGTGTTTTTAGGGACTTTCTTGATAGTCCAGTGGTTAAAAACCCACCTGCCAGTGCAAGGGACACCAACAAGGACCTACTGTATAGAACAGAGAGCTCCGTTCAATGTTATGTGAAAGTCTGGATGGGAGGGAGATTGGGAGAAAATGGATATGTGTATATGTATGACTGAGTTCCTTTGCTGTCTACCTGAAACTATCACAACATTGTCAATCTGCTATACTCCAGTGCAAAATAAAAAGTTTAACATAACAAAAAGGTGTTTTGAAGAATAAAGTTTCTTAACCACCCTATACAGTATCTTCCTTAGAGATTTATAATCTACATTCTGCAAAGATCACAGTTTGTAAAATGCTAGGCTATCCAGGGCAGAGTTGATGAGCAGAGAGACCTGAATGCTTTTTATCAGTAAGTTCAAAAGGAAACACAGATGACACTTTGCTTAGAAGCCTGGCTTGAACTGATTAAGCACTAAAAAGTTGTAAAAAGAAAGACAAAAATTACCTACTATACATTTGGCTCTGAGAAAGGGAGTGTGACTTTTACAAAAGTGAATTATGCATGCTTCCTTTCTTAACATAACTTATCATCTAATAGATGGTATTAAAAAAAAGTCTGGAAAACTGATGTGAAGGATATAAAATGGGCCTTAAGAGAGGTACAGGTAGGATGCTATGAATATTCTGTGCTAGGAGAGATTATTACCACCTGGAGATGGGGCATAATCAGAGAAGGCTTCATGGAGTATTGGCATTAACTACATTTTAAAGGATATATTTGAACATGGAAGGAAAGAATATTAGATAGAGATGGATACATAGGTTAGGAAGCTAGAAGGTATGGATCTTGCTTGGGGGAACACAGCAGTCATATTTGGGTAGATGGTAGAGTGAGAATAGATGATGGAAGACTGGCAAGAAAGTGATTAAATCAGTTTAGATTATGAAAATTCCTGAATTTCAAGCTCAGGAGTTAGTTTACTAGAAAACTATTTGATGGGCTTTACTGGTGGCTCAAACAGTAAAGAATCTGCCTGCAATGTGAGAGACCTGGGTTCAGTCCTAGGGTTGGGAAGATCCCTTGGAGGAGGGCATGGCAGCCAACTCCAGGACACTTGCCTGGAGAGAGGAGCCTGGTGGGATCACAAAAAGTCAGACATGACTGAGCGACTAAGCACATTTGATGATAATAAGGTATAAGTAATAATTTTTGTACCATATGACAATTAGGCATATATGACAAGCAGTTTACCTCAATGACCCTAGCCAATTGTACATTGTTACATGGTGCCGGGGTCCAGTCCCCACAGGATCCAGGGAAACCCAAAGGAGAAATGGTGTTGGCAATTGATTTAGAAAGAGATAAGTAAAGAATGTTAAAGATAAGAAAAAAAGAGGAGAGAAAGAGGCTGGTATTCCTTGGTTTACATAGAGAACCAATAAAACTCTGAGACAAGAAATTTGCCCTGTTCACGGAGGCCACAGGTGCCCTCCCAGTCTCCCAAGGGAATGAAGACACAGAACGTCTTCCCTTTCAGGTCTTAGAAACCCGGGCACTTAAATGAACGCAGGGAGCCTCTATGCTCCAAGGGATCAGCCTGAAAAAGAGAGTGAGAGGGAGAGAAAGAATGATTGACACAAGGTGACCAAGCTTCTTTAAGCGAGACCCAGTAGCTTTATTTTCAAAAGGTACTTATGTACTTTTTTGTACATAGAGGGAAATGAAAGATGCAAAGTCATACAGAGTCAGCCCAAACATTCCAGCAGTTTTGCCCTTATCGAAACCAGGATTTTTTTCTGCATACCTTTCCCACAAATGATGTAGTGTACAGTATCTTCTGGCTTTGGAGGCCTATGAACACTTTAATGACCCTCTTTTGATAAAGGCTGCTCAACCAGAAAACCTATTTTCCCTCAAAATGTCTTTTCTTTATATTTCTAATCTATGTCAGCCTCAGAAAATGCTAAACAGAGTTACATTTCTCACAGAGTAAAGGTGCAGTGAGTTACACGAAAGAACCAATTAGCTCAAAGATCTAATGTGGTTAAATTCAAGGCTGCATTTGTTTTTCTTACATTCTCACTATGTTAACTAATGCATTCCCAGGTGCACAGTGGATAAAAGATATGGGAACTTAGCAACAAGCATTGCTCAATAATGAAATCCTACATCAGCACTACTCTAATAGCTTTTAACTCTTTGAAAGGCTCTATGTTTTAGGCTTTCTGTGCCTCTCACAGTTGAGAGGCTGTAAGAGTCTGGATATACCTGCCGAGCAAGCTAGAATGCTAACAGAGGGGGTTTGATTTGAAATATTCCTCTCATGTCCAGGAGACTTATTAGCTATAGCCCTAAGTTGATTTTCTCCAGAGAAAGGTGGTCAGAGTTAGCGCCCTGTTAATGTCAGAGGAGTTGGTGAAAGTCATGAAATAGTAAAACAGACAGATTCTGGTTTGGGGGTAGATGCTCGAGAAATCCTAGGGAGCCCCTTGAGTTCTGAAGTCTTGCTTAACAGTTCTCTTCCACATGATCTTGTCATAGATGGGATCTCCCCTGGTGGCTCCTGGCAACATGGAATTTGAGAAGAGAGTCAAATGAAGAGAAAGGGGAGAGCTGGGCAAAGCCAACACTGCCTTCAGGTCCTTATAAAAGGAATTCAGAGCAGAGCTGTTCACACCTTAGTATGCATGCTCTTTGGTATGTCCATGAAGCTTGAAATTCTTCAATTATGACAATCTTTCAGGTGCTAGGGTTTATTTGTTTCTGTCTTGTTTCTGTGTGTTTCTTTGTTTGTTTTGTTTACCTATAGACCACATATTGAATGATAAGGGTTTTAGAACAATGATCTCCAAGCTTGATAACACAGTATTATCGCCTGTGGAGCTTGAACATCTACCAATGCCTGGACCTTCTGATTTAAAACAGTGCTTCTGATTTAATTTGGTCTTGGACAGGGCCTTGGCAACAGTATTTTTAAAAGTCCCCCTGGACATTCTAATGTGAGGCCAATATTGAAGAGAACTGCTCTAGGTTATGTCTTAAGTTACTGTTTCTCAACCCTGGCTGACACTGGAATCACTTAGGGTGTTTTAAAAATCCCTGTGCCCAGGCAGCAAGCCAGGTCAATTAATATGACTCTCTGGAGGAAGGGCCTGGGCATCGGTATGTTTCAAAAGCTCCCCAAGTTATTCTGATGGGCAGCAAAGTTAGAATCACTAACCTGGAGGGATTTAGGAATTTATCTCTCTTCTATCCCTGGCCAGACACCTGGACCTCTATAGTTCTTTATAGAACAAGGTGAACAGGATACTCCCTTGCCAAATGTACCAAAAATGAACAGCTTGTATGTAACTCATTAATGGAAATAAGATCATTTGTCTGGGGTTTTTCAAGGACATCCAACCAGTTCATTCTGAAGGAGATTAGCCCTGGGATATCTTTGGAAGGTATGATGCTAAAGCTGAAACTCCAATACTTTGGCCACCTCATGCGAAGAGTTGACTCATTGGAAAAGACTCTGATGCCAGGAGTGATTGGGGGCAGGAGGAGAAGGGGACAACAGAGGATGAGATGGCTGGATGGCATCACTGACTTGATGGACGTGCATCTGAGTGAACTCCGGGAGTTGGTGATGGACAGGGAGGCATGGCATGCTGCGATTCATGGGGTCACAAAGAGTCAGAACGACTGAACGACTGAACTGAACTGAACTGAACTGAAAGAAACAAAATTTAAATTTTTCTAAAATAAAAATTGTTGTGAAATAAATAGACCAGTGAAGCTTAATTCCATTATTTTAAAAACCAGTGGGATTAGCTCAGTGGTCCCTTACAGGTCTTCATTACAGATCTGTAAAAACATGGCCCCAGAGAGCCTCACTGAAAGCTGAGATAAGGCATTTAAAATTGCTGTAGAATAGAGGAAAGAAAGCATTGTTTGAGTTAGTAGGATGGGCTGGGCAGGGAGAGATCAGTGTAGTCAGACTTGCCAAGCAATGCAGAGACCCTGGTTCTATTATTGACTCACTTTTGGGTCTCTCAGTTTCATGGTTTGTCAAATGGAAAAAAAAAATTGACAGCTATTTATAGGGTTGTTATAAGGCCATAATACACATGAGTATTTTGTTATAAACTGAAATGTACACTGTAAGTGTCAATAATTAAAGCAAATTATATCCAGAAAACCAGGGGTGATTATAAATGGCATTCATGTAAGCCATTTCCTTATTTTCTTTAATCATTACTCACAAGCATACAGGCGCTGGATATTGGTACTCAGATTTCTAAATGTTTGGTTAGGGTTTAATCATTTGGGAGAAAATAAGAGACAGGAGAAAAGTTGAAAAGAAAAAATCCTTTTCTCCACACCCTCTCCAGCATTTATTACTCGTAGACTTTTGGATTGCAGCCATTCTGACTGGCGTAAAATGGTACCTCATTGTGGTTTTGATTTGTATTTCTCTGATAATGAGTGATGTTGAGCATCTTTTCATGTGTTTGTTAGCCATCTGTATGTCTTCTTTGGAGAAATGTCTATTTAGTTCTTTGGCTCATTTTTTTGATTGGTTCATTTATTTTTCTGGAATTGAGCTGCAGGAGTTGCTTGTATATTTTTGAGATTAGTTGTCAGTTGCTTCATTTGTTATTACTTTCTCCCATTCTGAAGGCTGTCTTTTCACTTTGCTTATAGTTTCCTTTGTTGTGAAGAAGCTTTTAAGTTTAATTAGGTCCCATTTGTTTATTTTTGCTTTTATTTCCAATATTCTGGGAGGTGGGTCATAAGAGGATCCTGCTGTGATGTATGTCAGACAGTGTTTTGCCTATGTTCTCTTCTAGGAGTTTTATAGTTTCTGGTCTTACATTTAGATCTTTAATCCAATTGTTGGTGGGAATGCAAACTAGTACAGCCACTATGGAGAATAGTGTGGAGATTCCTTAAAAAACTGGAAATAGAACTGCCTTATGACCCAGCAATCCCACTGCTGGGCATACACACCAAGGAAACCAGAACTGAAAGAGACACATGTACCCCAATGTTCATTGCAGCACTGTTTATAACAGCCAGGACAAGGAAGCAACCTAGATGTCCATCAGCAGATGAATGGATAAGAAAGCAGTGGTACATATACACAATGGAGTATTACTCAGTCATTAAAAAAAATACATTTGAATCAGTTCTAATGAGGTGGATGAAACTGGAACCTATTATACAGAGTGAAGTAAGCCAGCAAGAAAAACACCAATACAGTATACTAACACATATATATGGAATTTAGAAAGATGGTAACGATAACCCTGTTTGCGAGACAGCAAAAGAGACACAGATGTATAGAACAGTCTTTTGGACTCTATGAAAAAGGGAAAGGGTGGGATGATATGGGAGAATGGCACTGAAACGTGTATAATATCATATACAAAATGAGTTGTGAGCCTAGGTTCAGTGCATGGTACTGGATGCTTGGGGCTGGTGCACTGGGATGACCCAGAGGGATGGTATGGGGAGGGAGGAGGTAGGGGGATTCAGGATGGGGAACACGTGTATATCT
>SJYC01022347.1:0-13262 GCA_006408675.1 Madoqua kirkii | reverse complement strand
AAGGGGGCGACAGAGAATGAGATGGATGGATGGCATCACGGACTCGATGAACATGAGTCTGAGTGAACTCCGGGAGATGTTGATGGACAGGGAGGCCTGGTGTGCTGTGATTAATGAGGTTGCAAAAAGTGGGACACGACTGAGTGATTGAACTGAACTGAACCCTAAGTTCCTGAGGAAGAGTAATAATTGTTCAAACAGATTGACTTGGGGGTTTCAGTACTCCAGGCAAAGAGAAAAATGTGTGGCATGTGCAAAATTATGGAAGCATGGATAATTAAAACAGCATGAGACATTTGGGAAACAACAAGGATAAATATGAAATGGGCGAACAGGTGATGATGATAAGGTGGGAGGCTGGCCTCTGGCCAGTTCTTGTGCAATGCAAGGCTGATATCAGACAGAAAAACACAGGTGATGGTGCATGACAGTGAACACATTTTTGGATGGTGGCTTAATTGTGTTTTGGGGAGAAGATATTGTGAATCTTTCAACTTTTAAATATGCCATGATGTTATTCTTAGCCAAGAGGTGTGCTGTTGGTCTCAGTCAGTTGGGAATAATCTGAAGCCATTCTCAGAGCAGAGGTACATCCTCTTATTACCTCTGTATCATGAAGTGATCCTCCAAATGCAGGTTCTTCAGAACTAAAACGATGCAGACAAGACAGTGGGGATTTACAGAATCCTCATCTTACATGGCGGAGAAGGCAATGGCACCCTACTCCAGTACTCTTGCCTGGAAAATCCCAAGGACTCAGGAGCCTGGAAGGCTGTAGTCCATGGGGTCGCTATGAGTCAGACACGACTGAGCGACTCCACTTTCACTTTTCACTTTCATGCATTGGAGAAGGAAATGGCAACCCTCTCCAGTGTTCTTGCCTGGAGAATCCCAGGGATGGGGGAGCCCGGTGGGCTGCCTTCTATGGGATTGCACAGAGTCAGACACGACTGATGTGACTTAGCAGCAGCAGCAGTCTTACATGGCTTCTTTAAATATTTTTTCAGCAGTAATATTTCAAAAAGATGCTGCTTCACTGAATAATTATAACACCTTACTTTTCTTCCCAATGAAATATATCTCATTTCAGACAGGAACAGGTAATGATCTTAAAAGGACAGAGATCTGATGCACCACAATGTTTTTAATTTTATTCTTTGTTTCCTGCATCTCACAACTATTCCTTTTTTTGGAGCATGATCTTCACCCTCAGTGAACCTCACCCCCTATACAGGCACTATCACAAGCCAAGTATTTCCCCATACTTTGGCTTCTCACCCCATGGCTAACACTGCAAGCCTCTAAGCACTATTCTGATTGCATCACTAGCCCTGTTCACATTTTGCTTATTGGAGAGTTCTAGCTGAGTAGGTGAGCGTTTGAAGTCCTCCAGTATCTGCAACATACATAAACCAGGTGCTTAGGTTAGTTCAGTTCAATCGCTCAGTCATATCCAATTCTTTGTGACCTCATGGACTGCAGCACACCAGGTTTCCCTGTCCATCACCAACTCCCAGAGCTTGTACATCAAGTCAATGGTGCCATCCAACCATTTCATCCTCTTTTGTCCCCTTCTCCTGCATTCAATCTTTCCCTGCATCAAGATCTTTTCCAATGAGTCAGTTCTTCACATCAGCTGGCCAAAGTATTGGAGTTTCAGCTTTAGCATCAGTCCTTCCAATGAATATTCAGGACTGGTTTCCTTTAGGATAGATTGGTTTGACCTCCTTGCAGTCCAAGAGACTCTCGGAGTCTTCTCCAACACCACACTTCAAAGCCTGGATTCTTTGGCACTTAGCTTTCTCTATGATCCAGCTCCCACATCCATACATGACTATTGGAAAAACCATTGCTCTGACTAGATGGACCTTTGTTGGCAAAGTAATGTATCTGTTTTTAAATATGCTGTCTAGGTTTGTCATAGCTTTTCTTCCGAAGAGCAAGTGTCTTTTAATTTCATGGCTGTAGTCACCATCTGCAGTGATTTTGAGCCCAAGAAAAAAAAGTCTGTCACTGTTTTCATTGTATCCCCATCTATTTGCCATGAGGTGGTGGGACCAGATGCCATGATCTTAGTTTTCTGAATGTTGAGTTTTAAGCCAGCTTTCACACTTTGCTCTGACACCTTCACAAGAGACTCTAGTTCCTTTTCACTTTCTGCCATAAGGATGGTATCATCTGCATATCTGAGGTTATTGGTATTTCTCCCTGCAATCTTGATTCCAGCTTGTGCTTCATCTAGTCCAGCATTTCTCATGATGTACCCCGTGTATAAGTTAAACAGGGTGACAATACACAGCCTTGACATACTCCTTTCCCAATCTGGAAGCAGTCTTTTGTTCCATGTTCAGTTCTAACTGTTGCTTTTTGACCTGCATACAGATTTCTCAGGGGGCAGGTAAGGTGGTCTGGTATTCCCATCTCTTGAAGAATTTTTCACAGTTTGTTGTAATCCACACAGTCAAGGCTTCATCATAGTCAATATCCTAGTCTATATTTATGCTCATGAGAAGGTTTTCTTCCATACATAATTATTTTCCTCCCTTTGTCATAACTGCCAACACACACATCCCATCTCTACTCAATGAAATTCTGAACATTCTTCTAGATCCAGTTTAAATGTTACATTTTCTTCATAATGTCATTTGTCCTAACTGCTCTTGAACCAAAACCTCTATTCTTTTGACCCAATAGCATTTATTTCTCTTTTCTAATTTGTAGTATTGTGTGCTGTTTTTAGTTACTAGACTCTGTTTTTTGGGTAGACAGAAATTTTTTTCCTTCTTTGTTTCTTTGCATTTTAACAGACATTCTCACCCTAAACTTCACAGACCTTGGCCTAGTACTCTATATGTTGTGTTTCTGTGTATGTGTTTGTGTGTGTATACACACACTTAAAAAAATTGTTTAAGGATTCCCCTCTTCTAGTCAGTTAATACATCCATCACATATTTTCACATATTTATTGTTTTTTATTTCTGGTGAGAACTTTTAAATTCTGTGTTTTTTTTTAAGCAAATTTCAATTACACAATATATTGTTATAAATAATCGTCACCATGTTATATTTTAGATTTTCAGACTTTGTTCATCTTATAACTGAAAGCGAATGTGAAAGTGTTAGTTGCTCAATGTTGTCCTACTCTTTGTGACCCTGTGGACTGTAGCCCATCAGGTTCCTCTGTCCATGGCATTCTCCAGGTAAGAATATTGGAGGGATAGCCATTCCCTTCTCCAAGGGATCTTCCCTACCCAGGGACTGAACCTAGATCTCTTGCATTGCAAGCATATTCTTCACTATCTGAATCAACAGGGAAAGTGTATACTTTTTATCAGCCTCTTCCTATTTCTGCTGCTACCCAGTCCTTGGGAGCCTACTTCTACTTTTTGATTCTCTGCTTCTGAATTTGCACTTTTTTTTTTCAGATTCCACATATCAGTGACACAATGGAGTGTTTGTCTTTTTCTGTTTGGCTTATTTCATTTAATATGATATCTTCAGGGTCCATCCATGTTGTCTTGAATGGCAATATTTCCTTCTTTTTGGTGGTTAAATAATATTCTCTTATATATATATATATAAAAATCTATGTATTTTATATTAAATATGTATATGTGCATATATTTCATATATATATGTATATATATGTGTGGATGTATATATATATATATATATATATATATATATACACACACACACACACATCTTTACTCTCTCATCTGTTGACAGACCCTTAAGTTGCTTCCATGCCTTGGCTATATTGCAAATATTGCTGCACTAAGCATGTGAATAGAGATATCTTTTGATATGTTTTAATTTCCTTTGGATATATATCCAGAAGTGGAATTGCTGGATCACATGGTAATTTTATTTTTAATTTTTTGAGGAACCTTCATACTATTTTCCATGGTAGCTGCATTAATTTACATACCTACAAACAGTGCCCAAGGATTCCCTTTTTCCCAGTCATGGCCAACACTTGCTTATCTCTGTTTTTTTTTTTATTGGCTTATTTCATTTAATATGATATCTTCAGGGTCCATCCATGTTGTCTTGAATGGCAATATTTCCTTCTTTTTGGTGGTTAAATAATATTCTCTTATATATATATATATAAAAATCTATGTATTTTATATTAAATATGTATATGTGCATATATTTCATATATATATGTATATATATGTGTGGATGTATATATATATATATATATATATATATATATACACACACACACACACATCTTTACTCTCTCATCTGTTGACAGACCCTTAAGTTGCTTCCATGTCTTGGCTATATTGCAAATATTGCTGCACTAAGCATGTGAATAGAGATATCTTTTGATATGTTTTAATTTCCTTTGGATATATATCCAGAAGTGGAATTGCTGGATCACATGGTAATTTTATTTTTAATTTTTTGAGGAACCTTCATACTATTTTCCATGGTAGCTGCATTAATTTACATACCTACAAACAGTGCCCAAGGATTCCCTTTTTCCCAGTCATGGCCAACACTTGCTTATCTCTGTTTTTTTTTTTTCTTTGATAGCTGGTGTGAGGTGGTATCCCACTGCGGCTTTGATTTGCATCTTTAGTGATGTTGGTCACTTTTTCATGTACTTATTGGCCATTTGTATGCCTTCTTTGGAAATATGTCTTTTTGGTTCCTTTGTCCATTTTTAAATCAGATCTTTTTTATTTTTTGCTATTTAGTTGTATATAGCTTTTATACATTTTGGTTATTAATTCCTTATCAGATATATTATTTCAAATTTTTCTCTTATTCTGAAGTTGCCTTTTCATTTTGCTGAGAATTTTCTTTGCTTACAGAGCCTTTTAGCTTGATATAATCCCACTTCTTTAATTTTGCTTTTGTGCCTTTATTTTTGATGTCAATCCAAAAAAATCATTGCCAAGACCAATGTGAAGACTCTCACCTCCTACATTTTCTTCTAGAATTTTTATGTATATTGTGAGTTGTTTAAAGTATAGAAAGATGCTAATTCATAGAATAAAACAAAATCACATCTTTGGAAACAGCTGTTTTGGTGACAGGTAACAGGTAAGAGTTGCACTGCATTGCGCCAGGGAGATCATTAGGAGGATTCTGAAGGCCCAGCTAAATGACAGTTCAAACAAATTAACCACCTACACGGGGCTATAATGGGTTTTATTTCCTGCTGCTGGCCACATGGAAAGAAAATTCTCATAAGTAAATCAGGCAGCTTGTTGAAATGCTGGAAAAATGTCACATGGCTCTGGACTGAGGCCACAAAGATCAATTATAATCTCTGTAGGTCTGCTGACATCATCTCTCTTTGTTGTTCACAAAAATGAAAAGCAGATTTAATAATTCTATTATTTGTGTGTACACTACTCTTTATTAGCTAGAGAATACACATCCATTATTTCATTTACTTATATCAACAAATCAATGAGTGAAGAGAGACTACATTTACTTGTCCCAATTACAAGGCAGAGAAGCCAAGCCTTAAAATTGTTAAGTAAATTAATAAATATCACAGAGTTTCTAAGTTGCAAAACTAACTTGGGATGGAGAAGTTCTACTTCTAGAAAAGCATTCTCCAACTTAGAATGGGCAGTACATCTCTGATTCTGGAAGAAAAAAATTAGGGATGATTCTTAAAAGATTAGAAATCTCTTACATTCTAACCCAGGTTGAAGTTTTGTTTTTGTTTTTTATTTTATTTATGTATTTTTTGCCTGTCTCGGAATGTATGATAAATTTATATTGTACCAGTTGAAGTGGGCTATAAACATGTTTTTCATGCCTGGCTCCTGGTTAGTGTAGTTTTCTTGATCATCTTTTGGCTTCTATGACTTCTAGGCCAGGTACAAGTCTGTCCTTGGTTGAGGAGCATCAGCATATCCTGTAGAATAACTGTAGCACTGAAGTTGAAGGTTTGGAGGTAGTGAGAGGCTAATATGAGATGGAGACCTTTGTCCTCATGGGTTACAGCTTGTCTGTGTACTCATAAACTTCATATCCATCTTCCCTTCCATGCTGTTTGCTTGCCTGTGAAATTCCAGCTGAATCACAGCAATCTTATATTGACTATTGGACCAACTCCCACAATGGCTTTAGGTCAAATTCTACACTAAATGTTTTATTTGATTGTATATGTGCATACATATTGGGTTGATCAAAAAGTTTGGGGTTTTCCATAGCATCTTACAGAAAAACCTGAATGACCTTTTTGGCCAGCCCAAAATATTATATATAATACAAAGTTGTATATAACTGTGTGTGTTTACAACTTTATATGTTGCTGCTATATAAGGTAGATAAAAAGGAATATGTCTGTAATAATTCAGGGGTATCCCCTGGGATGTCTTTCCATAATTGCGTATCTTGTGTTTAAAGTCAATGGGAAAACTTTAATGGCCCAATACAAGCAGGTCTGCTAAAAGTTCATACGCTTCATGAATGAAGTGTGGGACATCTTAGCCAGGAAGTAACTGTGACCAGATGAGGTCCTTGCTGAGGATAAAGGGAACATAGGGCAGGTAGTGGGAAAATGTAGCTATAAATACCAGTTATGACTATGAGGCTGGTTGCAGAAATGTGAACTCTGTTAGTCATGCATATTTCTTCTTTATTTTGATATGAGTTTATTTGTCAAATTGGTATTAATAAACAGCCGGTGAGACAGACACTAGAGAAACTGAGTGAGAGTGTGGTGACAACTGCGATAACAAATGCCCAGCTGTGACCCCACACTAACAGGGCGGGCCTGCACTAGGCAGCAGTGTGAGAGAGCTGTCTAGTGCCTCGTGCCCCTGCACCACCTTCCCAGTGTAACAGATATATGTTATGGTTTTGCTTCCCTTCCCCACTTCAGTCTCCAGCAAAAGACACAAAGACACAAAGACAGCAGCCTTCCTGTTGTTGTTCAGTCACTCAGTCGTGTTTGTCTCTTTGCAACCCCATGGACTGCAGTACGCCAGGATTTTCTGTCCTTCACGATCTCTTGGAGCTTGCTCAAACTCGTGTCTGTTGAGTCGGATATGCCATCCAACCATCTCATCCTCTGTCATCCCCTTCTCGTCCTACATTCAAACATACCAGCCTCAGGGTTTATTCTAATGAGTCAACTCTTCACATCAGGTGGCCAAAATATTGCAGTTTCAGCATCAGTCCTTCCAGTGTATATTCAGGACTGATTTCCTTTGGGATTGAATGGTTTGATCTCCTTGCAATCCAAGGGACTCTAGAGAGTCTTCTCCAACACTGTAGTTCAAAAGCATCAATTCTTCAGTGCTCAACCTTCTTTGTGGCCCGACTCTGATATCCATACATGAATACTGGAAAAACCACAGCTTTGACTAGACAGACCTCTGTTGGCAAAGTAATGTCTCTGCTTTTTAATACACTGTCTAGTTTTGTTATAGCTTTTCTTCCAAGGAACAAGCGTCTTTTAATTTCATGGCTACAGTCACCATCTGCAGTGATTTTGGAATTCAAGAAAAGAAAGCCTGTCACTGTTTCCATTATTTCCCCATCTATTTGCCATGAAGTGAGGAGACCAGATGCCATGATCTTCAGTTTCTGAATGTTGAGTTGTAAACCAGCTTTTTCACTATCTTGTTTCACCTTCATCAAGAAGCTCTTTAGTTCCTCTTCACTTTCTGCCATAAGGTTGATGTCATCTGCATATCTTAGATTATTGATATTTCTCTCAGCAATCTTAATTCCAACTTGTGCTTCATCCAGCTTTTCACCCAGCGTTTTACATGATGTACACTGCATATATGTTAAATAAGCAGGGTGACAATATGCAGCCTTGACCTACTCCTTTATCAATTTTGAACCAGTCCATTGTTCCTTTAACCAACTCAGACAGCTACATACTATAAAATACTTAGAAAGTTACAATCAGTTATTGTGTGTGTGTGTGTGTGGTTCCTGGTGGTGCAATTTCTTCTCTTGAAACTGTACTGATTCATAATTCAAAAATATAAGGCTTAACATGAGCAGAATTTGGTTCATTATCAGGCAAGGTGCCTTGCTTTGAATTATTGATAAAAGAAAAGCAAAAGAAGTACAAGGGGAGAAAATGGTTAACAATATTTAGACCTTGAACATGCAGTCACCAGGGAATGAATAAGCCACTTGTGCAGTCATCTAACCTTGTCTCAGTGGAAATCAAACATTTCCTACAGCATACATAATATTTTATCAAACAACAGTCTGGCTTGGTGTGCCAGACATCTGGCAAAAGACACCATGTTCTAACTTTTACTGACCTTGATCTTGTCAGGATTTTAGAATCATCAATTTTCATTTCATATTTAGTACATTAAAATGATTATATCCTATATTTAAACATACAATCAAATTATTCTGTGTTCCTATGGTAGAATTTAAGACGATAATAGTTTCAGAATCAAATTAACAAGATTTTCTTCATCTAATATCTTTCAATTTTTTATTGAAAAAATTTATGTAGTGTAATAGAATTGACGATATTAAAGTGAACAATTCAATGGCATTAGCACATTCACAATGTTGAGCCACAACTATCTCTGTCTAATTCCAAAACATTTTATTCACTTCAGAAGGAAAGTGAAAGTGAAAGTCACTCAGTTGTGTCCGACTCCAAGCGAGCCCATGGACTCTATAGTCCATGGAATTCTCCAGGCCAGAAGACTGAAGTGGGTAGCCTTTCCCTTCTCCAAGGGAATTTCCCAACCCAGGGATCAAACTCAGATCTCCCACATTGCAGGCAAATTCTTTACCAGCTGAGCCACAAGGAAAGCCCTCCAAAAGGAAACCTCGTATCTATTATGCTGAGTAATTATTATCTTCCATTAAGAAAAATATCTTATGTGGAAATTTCTTATTTTTTAAAGTCTTTGAAAACTGTCTCTCCTACATTGGCTTTTTGTCTTTTACTTATTGATACTAGCAGTTTCCCAATCTCTGACAGTTTTTCAATTTGTGTGCAAGTATATAATGTTAATAATAATAATAATATCTATTATAAATAGATATCCATAACATGTATGTTATGTTATGAATGTATGGGACTTGTATTTATGCCTATGTCTTTTAATATACTTTAATGTATTCTAATTGATATTTTAGTGGTAAAGAATCCACCTGCAATGCAGGAGATAAGGAGAGCCAGGTTTGATCCCTGGGTCAGGAAGACCTCCCCCCCCCGCCGCCCCATCCTTCCCCCGGAGAAGGAACCGGCAACTCACCCCAGTAATCTTGCCTGGAAAATTCCATGGACAGGGGAGCCTGGTGAACTACAGTCCATGGTGTCACAAAGAGCTAGACACAAATGAGTGACTAAACAACCACAAATTGATATTTCAATATATTCATATATTTACTTATTTAATTTTAATGTAGTCAAAACTACATTTTTCCATATGTTTTATAATTTCCAATTCCTGTTTTCAAAAATTCCTGCCTATAATGAAATAATAGAAAATATTTTCTTTTAAAATATTAATAAGGCTTACTTTTTGAGGCTTTACTCTGAGACATATACTGTGTACACTGTAATGCAGGAAAGTTTTTTACATATGTGGACCCAGTTGATTGAGAATCATTTTTTGATTGCCAGTTCTTTATGTCTGATTTATTATACTATCTCTCTCCTTTATATGTTGCTGTCTGCATGTAGCTTTAGGGAGATGCATAAATTATCTAGGCTAACTCCCTTACTTAATAGGGACAAACTAACAAGATTCTGGCCAGAGCATGTAGTGTAGTAATGGAAAAGTTATTTTTGTTAATGGACAGAGATTAAGCAAATGTCTGGCCAGCAGTCTGATTCTTGTTACCATACTTGCTGTGTATATTTTGTATACAAAAATAATGCCTGGTTTCCTAAAAGATTTTGATAAAATAGATATGTAAGATTTGGATGATGCAGTAAATATACTGAATAAGCACATTAATTCCAAAGAAAACTTAAAATATTTGCCACCGCTAGCTTTACAGATATAAGTCAGACAATTTTGTGATGCTCTGTAATCTCTTTTACATTTCAAATAAATACAGTGGAGGGCGAAGGATAGTCTCCTATTATATTTGGCCTGAATGCAACAGTTATGTTTGAAATCTAGTTTCCACTTTTATTAGCATCATGACTATTGAAAAAAATTACTGAATCACAATTTTCTCATCTGCATTACCCTTAAATAAGATTGGTTGGAGTATTAGTTGAGATCACACATATCAATAGGACCGTGAGGCCAGAAGGGAAAGCTCTTATCTTCTACCATGATAATTGAGTTCTACAAGGAAAAAAAACAAAGTTTGCTCACAAGAGAGTTAGCTCTCCAGAGCTAACAAGAGAGACAGACCTAAGTCAGCCAATTAAAAGCCATGGAGACTTTGTTTACTATAGCCCTCCTGACTTTCTTAGTAAAAGAGTTCTTCTCTCTGTTTTTGTGCATGGCTCACTATGGTTGCAGACCCTGAATTGCAATTTTTTGCTGATCCTGAATAAACTCATTCTTGAAGAAGAAATAATTAGCAGTCTTTTTGTTTTAGATCAGTAATAGTAAGCAATTGATTTATCACATTTGTTGAATAGTATATCTTTCCCTCAGTAATTTATAATGTTCCTATGCCATTTATTTAGCTTCTTTGTTTGTGTGAATTTGTTTTGAGTCACTCTAGTCTGTTCCTTTGGTCCATTTGTCATCTCCTGTACCTATGTCAAATTGTCTTAATAATTACAGCTTTATGGTAACCCTGGTTGTTTCTCAAGATAATAACCCTGATTACTGTCTTAATAACCACAGCTTTATGGTAATCCTGGCTATGTTTTATTCTGCATTTTCGAAGAAGCAAAGACTACAATAGAAGGCTTATGTAGGACAACTTATTGGGGAGGAGAAATGAGAGACAAGTGGAGTAAGGGACTTCTAGGAGGATGAGCTCTTAAGTGTAACTGATTGCTGGACAGTCCTCAAATAAGTAATCTACTTTGACTCTCAGACTTTGCAGAGGGGGAAGGAAAAATATTTATTCATAAGACACTTATTTTCATGCCCTTTCATGTTCTACATGATTTGAGACTGATCAGAGTTCGATGACGTGATGTGAACAGGGAAACTCTGAGGCAGGAGGCAAAAAGGACATAGCAAATGCATGAGCTGAGGCAAGTGAGGTTGGAGCACACACGTGGTGAGAAGCAGGTGTCTTTGACTTCAGTGAAACAAAAGCCTGGGGCAGGAAGCAAAGGAAATCAAAAGTGATGCTCAAGTGATATACTTTTCAACTTGTTTTTGTTCTGAAAAATATTCCTCGCTATTTTTATTCTTTATATTCAACGTAAATGTAAGAATCAGATTATCAAAAAGTTTCATTTTGATTTTGATTGCAATTATATTAAATGGATAGATTTCTCTGTAGAAAATCATTTTATGGCAGTCTTTCATCTAATACATACAAATATCTTTGCATATATTTTAGTGTTATTAATTATATGTTTACAAGATTTTACCACATTTACCACTAAAGATTTGCAAAATTCTGTATGTCATTCCTGCAAATCTGTGAAGTTTTGTTGCCATCATCAACAGGTGGATGGATGAATAAGTTATTTCATATCCATAATGTGTTATGCTACAAGGCAATTTAAATAAACTAACTGTATTTACATGTATCAACAAAGATGAAGTTCTAAAAACATAAGATCATGGCAAAGAAACGAGTTGGAAAAACATGTGCATAGCATGATAGCATTTATATAAAGCTTAAAACATACAAAACAACATAAGTATCTTCAATGAGAGAAAAATATAGGAGATTAATTATATGTTTACAAGATTTTACCACATTTACCACTAAAGATTTGCAAAATTCTGTATGTCATTCCTGCAAATCTGTGAAGTTTTGTTGCCATCATCAACAGGTGGATGGATGAATAAGTTATTTCATATCCATAATGTGTTATGCTACAAGGCAATTTAAATAAACTAACTGTATTTACATGTATCAACAAAGATGAAGTTCTAAAAACATAAGATCATGGCAAAGAAACGAGTTGGAAAAACATGTGCATAGTATGATAGCATTTATATAAAGCTTAAAACATACAAAACAACATAAGTATCTTCAATGAGAGAAAAATATAGGAGGTAAATGTAGGTGACCTGAATGTGTCTGTCACATGCAACATAAAGCCTATTTAAGACCTTTGAAAAGGAGGGCAATGGGACACAAGGAAGGAGTACCTGGGGGATTCAATCCTGCCTGTAATGTTTTACAGTAAAAATTATTTTTTGATAAGCTCATGAAGAAGTGGCTAAATTTCAACATACAAAGTGATGTCTACACAGTTGTACATTAAATATTTTTTTTCACAATTAAAGTTTTTTGGGATCAGATGTCCTCAGGCTTGTAGGCACTCCCCCAAATTATTTAAGTTTTGAGTTATTTTGTACACTTTCTTCTGCAGTTGATTCTGATAGCCATAGAAAATGAGGATGGCATGCTTTGTGTTAAACCTGAGATGGGTGTAAGCAGCATCATTTTTAAATGCAGCTAGGTCCTCTGATTTCATTCATTCAGAAATATATCTGTATCTGCATATACCACTTCCAAATGGACTGTCCTTTACTATTAATTAAGGGGACATTTTATTCTGCCTGACCTACTTCACCTATAGATGGATGCTTGACTTGACATTTACATAATTAATTGGCTACATCTGCTTGCTGAAGAAAGTGAAAGTACTACACAGTTACTTCCCACTCTTTGTGACTCCATGGACTGTAGCCCTCCAGTGTCCACTGTCCACGGAATTCTCCAGGCAAGAATACTGGAGTGGGTGGCCACTCCTTCACAAAGCTCTGTAGCTTCTCAACTCCATTCAAACATATTACTTGTAAAGAAGAATCTAAATGTTTTCTGAGTATAAACTATTTCCCATCATATGAGCTTTAAATAATATTTCTACATAAAATATACAGTTTAAACAAGAATATATAAAATGATGCCTATACAAATATTTTTGTTATGACAATCATTTTTTTGTGAATATTGATGTAAAATATAACTGCATTCATTTAAAACTTTTTCTTAAATTAAAGTGAATCTTAATTTATTTTTATCTTCATTCTATTTTCTTTTCTTTTTAATTTTTATCGTTACTTTATCTTGCTTTACAATACTGTATTGGTTTTGCCATACATTGACATGAATCCACCACAGATGTACATGAGTTCCCAATCCTGAACACCCTTCTCACCTCCCACCCCATATCATCTCTC
>SJYC01022340.1:0-14929 GCA_006408675.1 Madoqua kirkii | reverse complement strand
AATGGGACCAGATGCCATGATCTTAGTTTTCTGAATGTTGAGCTTTAAGCCAATTTTTTCACTTTCCTCTTTCACTTTCATCAAGAGGCTTTTTAGTTCCTCTTCACTTTCTGCCATAAGGGTGGTGTCATCTGCATATCTGAGGTTATTGATATTTCTCCCAGCAATCTCAATTCCAGCTTGTGCTTCTTCCAGCCCAGCGTTTCTCATGATGTACTCTGCATATAAGTTAAATAAGCAGGGTGACAATATACAGCCTTGACGTGCTCCTTTTCCTATTTGGAACCAGTCTGTTGTTCTATGTCCAGTTCTAACTGTTGCTTCCTGTCCTGTTAGAAAATAAAAATGTAAGTCATCAAAATCTGAAGAGAGCTTCCCTGATAACTCAGTTGGTAAAGAATCTGCCTGCAATGCAGGAGACCCTAGTTTGATTCCTGGGTCAGGAAGATCTGCTGGAGAAGGGACAGGCTACCCACTCTAGTCTTCTTGGACTTTCCTTTTGGCTCACTGATAAAGAATCTCCCTGCAATATGGGAAACCTGGGTTCGATCCCTGGGTTGGGAAGATCCTATGGGGCTTCCCTTGTAGCTCGAGTGGTAAAGAATCTGCCTGCAATGCAGGAGACCTGAGTTCGATTCCTGGGTTCAGAAGATTCCCTGGAGAAAGAACTGGAAACCCACTCTGGTATTCCTAACTGGAGAATCCCATGGACAGAGGAGCCTGGCAGGCTGGAGTCACAAGAGTCGGACATGACTTAGTGACTAAACCAACCAACTGAAATCTGAAGAGAAGATGTAAAAATGTCACTATTTGAAGATCACATGGTACTATGTATAACGAGCTCTAAAGACTTCACCAAAAAACTGTAAAAACTAATAAATTAGTTCAGTAACATCAGAGAATATAAAGTTAATTTACAGAAGTCTGTTGCAGTTGTACACACTAATATCAAACTGTCAGGAAGGTAAATTAAGAAAGCAAACCCATTAAAAATTTCATCAAAAAGAATTTAAAAACCTAAGAATAAATATAATTATAGACGTTAAAGTTCTATATAGTGAAAACTGTCAGATACCAATGAAAGCAATTAGAAGATACAAATTAAAAAGATGTTTTGTGTTCATGGACTGAAAGAATTAATATTGTTAAAATGTCCTTGCTACCCAAAGGAATCTACAGATTCAGTGCAATCCATATCAAAATTCTAAAGGTATATTTCATAGAACTATAGCAAATAGCTAGCCTATTGTACAGAGTGAAGTAAGCCGGAAAGAAAAACACCAATACAGTATACTAACACATATATATGGAGTTTAGAAAGATGGTAATGATAACCCTGTATGCGAGACAGCAAAAGAGACACAGATGTATAGAACAGTCTTTTGGACTCTGTGGGAGATGGAGAGGGTGGGATGTTTTGGGGGAATGTCATGGAAACATGTATAATATCATATAAGAAATGAATCGCCAGTCCAGGTTCGATACAGGATCCTTGGGGCTGGTGCACTGGGATGACTCGGAAGGATGGTACAGGGAGGGAAATGGGAGAGGGGTTCAGGATGGGGAACACATGTATACCCGTGGTGGATTCATGTTGATGTGTGGCAGAATCAATACAATATTGTAAAGTAATTAGCCTCCAATTAATAAATTTTAAAAAATAAAATAAAATTTGTATAAATCAAAAACGATCCTCAGTAGCCAAAACAACCTTGAGAAAGAATAATAAAGCTGGAGGTATCATACTGTCTGATTTTAACTATCAAGCTATAGTAATCAAAATATTTTGGTACTGGCACAAAAATGGACACACAAGATTAATAAAACAGGTGAGAGTGCAGAAGTAAACCCACATGAATATAAACAATTTGTGACAAGAGAAAAGGTCATACACTGAAGACAAATAGACTTCAATAAATGGTGTTGGGAAAATTGGACAGCCACGTGCGATAAAACTAGATCATTATTTTTCACCACTCACAAAAATTAACACAAAATGGATTAAAGACATTAGTGTAAGACCTGAAACCATAAAATTCCTAGAAGAAAGCATAGGCCATAACCACACTGACATCAGTTTTACTGATGTTTTTGTGCAGGTGACTTCTGATGCAAGAGCTGCAAAAGCAAAAACAAACAAATGAAACTACAATAGCTAGAATGCTTCTGCACAGCAAGGAAAGCTATAAACAAAATTAAAAGTGAATCTAAGAAGTGGAAGATGTTTGTAAATCACATATCTGACAGGTGGTTATAAAATATATAAAGTCATACAACTTAACAAGAAAACTGATTTAAAAATGGGTAGAGGGTTTGAATAGACATTTTTCCAAAGAAGACAACAAATACATGAAAAAATGTTCAAGACCATGAATTCTTGGGGAAATGCAAATCAAAGCCATAATGAGATATTGCTTCACACATGTTAGAATGACTACTGTTGAAAAGAAAGTAATAACAAATGCTGGAGTGGGTGTGACAAAAAAGGAGTCCTTGTTCATTATTGGTCAGACTGTAAATTAGTGCAGCTACTATTGAAGAAATATGGAGACTCCTCTAAAAATTAAAAATAGAGCTAACATATAAATCAACAATTCCATTTTGAATATTTATCCAAAGAAAATAAAAAAATAACTTGAAAAGGTATATGTACCCTCATATTCACTGTCCCCTTATTTACAATATCCAAGATATAGAAACTAGTGTCCATCAGTGGATGAATGGACGAAGAAGATGTGGTATATACACACAATGGAATGTTACCCAGCTCTAAAAGAGAATGAATTCTGTCATTTGTGACAACATGGATGGACCTTGAAGGTTTTATGCCAAATAAAATAAATCAGATGAAGATGACAAATACTGCATGATATCAGTAATATATGAAATCTGGGACAACAAAGCAAATATAAACTCATAGGTACAGAGACCAGATTAGTGACTGCCAAAGGGGAAAGGGGTTGAAGAGTAGGTGAAATGGGTTAATAGTGTCAACTGACTGGTGAGGAATGATAAGTATACTTAGACTAGGTGTTGATTACTTTGTAGGGTTTACAGCTGTCAAATTATAATTCTATACATCTGAAATTTATATAGTAAGTAAATAAATACATAAAAAATAAATAGAAATAACCTGAAAAACACTAATTTTACTGAGCCATTTAAAATGTAATATACACTTGAAATTAATATATTAATAATATTGTAAGTCAACTATACATCAATAAATTTAGAAAAATAAGTGAAGTCGCTCAGTCGTGTCCAACTCTTTGCAACCTCATGAACTGTAGCCTACCAGGATCCTCTGTCCCAAAATCCTCCTGATTACTTTGTAGGGTTTACAGCTGTCAAATTATAATTCTATACATCTGAAATTTATATAGTAAGTAAATAAATACATAAAAAATAAATAGAAATAACCTGAAAAACACTAATTTTACTGAGCCATTTAAAATGTAATATACACTTGAAATTAATATATTAATAATATTGTAAGTCAACTATACATCAATAAATTTAGAAAAATAAGTGAAGTCGCTCAGTCGTGTCCAACTCTTTGCAACCTCATGAACTGTAGCCTACCAGGATCCTCTGTCCCAAAATCCTCCTGGGATTTTCCAGGCAAGAGTACTGGAGTGGGTTGCCATTTCCTTCTCCAGGGATCTTCCCAACCCAGGAATCAAACCTGGGTGTCCTGCATTATAGGCAGATGCTTTACCGTCTGAGCCACCAGTGAAGTCCTTAGAAAAATAAAATATGCAATATTACTGAGTGTTTTAACACTGATTTAAGTTCACCATTAAAATAATTATATTCATTGTGTAAAAAGTTTTAATGCCATTATATAAAAAATTTTATACTGAACATGGTTTCTCCTATATTATTTTTTAGTATACTTATAGCTTACATTTTACAATACATCTGTGATCCATAATGAGTTAGTGTTTGTGAAAGATGTAAGGTCTATGTTTAGATTCTTGGGATTTTTGCATGTGGATAACTAGTTGTTCCTGCACTAACAAGATATTTGGTGTATTATATTGTGCTTGTTTTTTTTTGTCAACTGATTGACAAACTTGCCTACATATATCTATTTCTTGGCCTTTATACCATTACATGTACATCTTTCCATTCTTTCAGTTCAGCTCAGTCGCTCAGTCATGTTGGACTCTGCGATCCCATAAACTGCAGCATGCCAGGCCTCCCTGTCCATCACCAACTCCCGGAGTTCATTCAAACTCATGTCCATCAAGTCGGTGATGCCATCCAGCCATCTCATCCTCTGTTGTCCCCTTCTCCTCCTCCTCCCCCCAATCCCTCCCAGCATCAGCGTCTTTTCCAGTGAGTCAACTCTTCACACAAGGTGGCCAAAGTACTGGAGTTTCAGCTTTAGCATCATTCCTTCCAAAGAACACCCAGGACTGATCTCCTTTAGAATGGACTAGTTGGATCTCCTCGCAGTCCAAAGGACTCTCAAGAGTCTTCTCCAACACCAGAGTTCAAAAGCATCAATTCTTCTGTGCTCAGTTTTCTTCACAGTCCAGCTCTCACATCTATACATGACCACAGGAAAAACCATAGCCTTGACTAGACGGACCTTTGTTGGCAAAGTAATGTCTCTGCTTTCAATATGCTATCTAGGTTAGTCAATATCATACTGTCTTGATTGCTCTAGCTTTATAGTAAAGTCTAGTAATGCCAGTCCTCTGACCTTATTGTTCTTCATCTTTTCATTTTTAATACATATCTTTAAAGTGTGTTTGACATGTAATATATAGTTGCGTCAATATTCATGAGAGATATTGGTCTGTAGTTTGTGTTATTTTTGTGTTGCTTTTGTACCAGAGTAAAATTGTTCCCTACTCCTCTATTATCTGAAAAGTTTATTGAGAATTGGAATTATTTATTATTTAAATATTTGGTAGACTACACCAATGAAGCCATTAGGGCCTGGATTTTTCATTTTAGTAAGTTTTATAATTCTTAGTTCAGTTCTTTTTTATGTCTTCCATCTCTATTTCTTCTTCTGTCTTTTTTAGGTATTGGTGCATTCCATATAAAATATTTAATTTATTGGTATTCTGTTTTCTATAGTATTCTTTTTAATTCACAATTTGCTTATTAATTTGAGTTTGAGTTAATCTGAGTTTGAGTTAATTTCAAGTGCTGGTATTATGAACTGAGTGTTATAAACATTTGCAAAGCCATTGTGTGGAACAAGAGAAAATAATTGATTCATTTTAGAAGGTAGTAACACTGGATAGCAGTTCCTGCAGATTCTGGAACTCCAACTAGAACCCCAAACTGTACCCTCCAGGTACAATTTCTTATAGTTAGACCTGATTTTCAGTTACATAAATTGAGCTTCTAGGTTTTTTTTTCCAGTTCTTCTCTACCTTTTCTTCTATCTTTTCCTAGTCTCCACACCCACTGTACACCAATTCCCTAGGACTTTGTTCTCAGCATATTGTCATGGAATAAAGGAGATAAACCAACTCATGATATGATATGCATGGCTAAAACAAAGCAAATATGTTACTGTTTGTAATTTTGTATACTTAAGTCTTTTTTTAAGGAAATGGTTTTATCACTAAAAGAATGACAAAAATAGTGGAACTTTAGGATGTGTGGCAGGTAATAATCAGTGAACAGGGGAAAATACTCTTTCAGGCACTATTGAACTTTACCAAATATATGCATACTTGTGTGTGGTCTGTGTATAAAACTGTCCCTATGTTTCCTCTCTGAAGATGGGTAAGGCCATCATTTGTGGACATGTCAAAATCAGCTCTGATCCTTGCAAGATACAGTGAGTTCTTTAAATGCCACGACTTCTTTCATATTTTCAGATAGCTGTGAGTGACAAAGAAAATATTTCATGTATCTCTGCCTATTTTTTTGCATATTTATCTTTGGACTGGAAGAAAAGTAGTGAAGACATTGAGACATTTAGCCAGACTCAGGCTTTCCTGGTGGCTAAGATGGTCAAGAATTTGCCTGTAATGCAGGAAACCTGGGTTTGACCCCTGGGCTGAGATGATGCCCTGGAGAACTGAATGGCAACCCATTCCAGTATTCTCACTTGGAGAAGTCCATGGACATAGCAGCCTGGTGGGCCACAGCCGATGGGTCACAAAGACTCAGATATGACTGAGCGACTAACACACACATATCCAGACAAGAGTTTGGTGTGGGGTGTGGAAAAATAAGTGAAGAGGTACAAACTTTCAGTTATAAAATTGAGAAGTCAGAAGGATTTGATTAAAACTTGGGAAATATAACCAAAACTATTGTAACAACTTGTTGTATTGTAACAACATGTATGCTGACATGTTTACTAGACTTATTGTGGTGGTCAATAGTTAATCTGCATAAATGTCAAAAATCACTATTTTGTAAACCTTAAATTAACATAAGGTTCTATATCAACTATACTTCACTTAGAAAAAAAGAAAAATAATCAAGATTAAAAAAAGCACTGAAAATGTTAAGTCCATTATTGTAACAGATTAAATGAGTGAGGATAATTATCTCAAACTGTATGGAGAAGTTTTATGAATTAAATATTCATTTATTATTAAAGTATTACAAATCTATTAATAGAAGAGATACATCTTAATTTCAAAAAAGTATCATCCATGATGGTATTTTAGAAACAAGCATTATGTATTTAGGGGGAAAAAAATGCTTCTCTTCAGCACTATACTGGTGGTTCCAACCCATTCAATATGAAAAAATCCAGAAAACAATAACTACTTGGTCTAGAAAAGATCAGGACAAAATTGATATTTGTTTTCTATATACCTCTTCATAGATCATAGCCTTGTCATGGCGAAAGGACTTGCATAACTTAGTGAAGCAATGAGCCATGCCGTGTAGGACCACTCAAGATGGATGGGTCACAGTGAAGAGCTCTGACAAAACAGGATCCACTAGAGGCGTGGGACTTTAAGAGGAATCTATATACAAAATACAAATTAATGATAGAAGATTTCAACAAATTTAATGAATATACAATGAATATATGAAAATTGCTGGTTTTCTACATTAGTAATGACCCACTAAAATATAGAGCAAAAGCTGTTTCTATGTAATAGCTTGAAAATGTAATGCCTGATAACATATCATCAATCCCTCCCAGCATGAGGGTTTTTCCAATGAGTCAACTCTTTGCATGAGGTGGCCAAAGTACTGAGTTTCAGCTTCAGCATCATTCCCTTCAAAGAAATCCCAGGGCTGATCTCCTTCAGAATGGAATTGTTGGATCTCCTTGAAGTCCAAGGGGTTTGCAAGAGTCTTCTCCAACACTACAGTTCAAAAGCATCAATTCTTCTGCACTCAGCTTTCTTCACAGTCCAACTCTCACATCCATACATGACCACTGGAAAAACCACGGCCTTGACTAGACGGACCTTTGTTGGCAAAGTAATGTCTCTGCTTTTCAATATGCTTTCTAGATTGATCATAACTTTTCTTCCAGGGAGTAAGCGTCTTTTAATTTCATGACTGCAGTCACGATCTGCAGTGACTTTGGAGCCCCCCAAAATAAAAGTCTGACACTGTTTCCACTGTTTCCCCATCTACTTCCCATGAAGTGATGCATCCAGATACCATGATCTTAGTTTTCTGAATGTTGAACTTTAAGCCAACTTTTTCACTTTCCTCTTTCACTTTCATCAAGAGGCTTTTTAGTTCCTCTTCACTTTCTGCCATAAGGGTGGTGTCGTCTGCATATCTGAGATTATTGATATTTCTCCCAGCAATCTTGATTCCACCTAAGCCCTGATCTATATATAATTATTCAGATAATGAGTCGAGTGTTGTAATACACCAACAGAGCCCTCCCCATCATTGTATTTGTACATATTGGTATTTTGTCTCGAATAAGAAGGCAGAAGATACATAAACCCATAAGCAATTTAGCTTCAGATGATTAAACAATGTTATGAAAAGAGTATCATTGCATATATGCACACAGAATAGAGAAGTAGGCTCTTTCAGATACGTCTTTCAAGGAAAACCTCTCTGAAAAAAAAAAATACTTAAACAGTTACTCAGATAATGAGAAATGCTGTCTCAAGAAGTTTGTTTTTAACAACATTCTAGAAATGAGAACAATACACATAAAGTCCCTGAAGCAAAACAAGTTTGGTTTGCAGGAATGACAGCAATCAAGAAATTCTGAAAAGTGTGATTCCAAAAACTATGTCAATGATGGTACTGTGAATAGAGATGAAGAACTAATAAAGGCAGGATGGTTGGGCATTGGTAGGAGGTGGATGAATAATTCTGCCTTGTTCTTACTAGGTTACACATGACTATTAGCTTTAGAATCAGAAATATCAAAAAGGAGTTATTAAATGTGACTTTGATGCCCAGTGGAAAGGTCAGATTTTGTGATATAAACAGGAATTTTCAGTCTAGAGATGGAATGTGAAGCTGTGATATAAGATATGGTCACAAAAGGAGGTAATATAAATAACAAAAATTTGCAAAACACTTGTGAGTTAATGAAAATTTGTAGTAGGGTTATTTAAATATTTAGTGGTGTCCACAAAGAGGATAAAGCATAAAAGGGAACTCAGGAGAAAGTATGGGGAAAAAATACAATTTGATAAGAGTAATGAGCTAGAAACCAAGTAAGAAAGTATCTGAAGTAAGTGGATGTGGACAGTCATGTCATAAATAGATTAAAAATGTGTGAGTATTTGCTACAGGATTTGACATGAATGTGCCTCTTAGAAATGCTGACAAGAATAACTTTACTGAAATGGCAGGAACAAAACCCCATTGAAAAGAGAAAAAAGTAATAAAATAACATTTTTTTAAAAATCAATGACATAAAAGATTAACATAAAGTATATTTTGCACCTATAAAATTTGGCCAGTATCAAAAGAAAGGCTAAATGTTAATAAAATATGTAAATGAACTGTAGCAGTGTAAAGAGAGAATACCTGTAGACACACAGATATGAGCTATGAAACCATGAAAAGACATAACAGAAACTTAAATACATATTACTAAGTGAAAGAAACCAACCTAAAGAAGATACATACTGTGTGATTTCTGCTATATGACATTCCCGAAAAGAAAATAAGGAGACAGTAAACAGATTAATGGTTCTCAGGGATTGGAAGATGAGGGAAGGAATGAATAAGTAGAATATAAAGGATTTCTAGGACAGTGAAAATACTATGTGTGATACTATAATGATGAGTACATGTCATTCTTTGTCCAAGTGTGTGCAATGTACAACACCAAGGATGAACCCTAATGTGAACTATGGATTTGGGATGATTATGATGTGTCAAATAGGTTGTAATAAATGCACCACACTGGCAGGGGATATTGATAATGGGAGAGATTCTACATGTAAGGGTGTAGGGTGAAGAGATACATGGCAAATCTCTACCTTAGTCTCAATTCTGCTATGAACTTAAAAGCACTCTAAAAAAGGATTTTTTTTTAAGTTTGCACTAAAGAAGAAAAATAAATGACTAGATAGATAAAGGCATTTGAGGGTCAAAAAGGATATTGATTTTTTAGATGGGAGATTTGCTTGCATGTTGTTATACAAAAATACATTAAGGGAGCAGATTAAAGAATTTAAGAAAAATAGGGGAAATGGTGATGTAAGATGGAGGGAGGGTCATAGCAATAGCTGACTTTGATGGAATAAAATGATTCAGTTTAAAACTGGAGAGGCTGTCATAAGACAAGGGTAAGGCTGTTTCTCCATGGTAACAGGAATGAAAGAAATATTGCAAGCATTGATGCAGATAGGCTATAGAGAAGAAATTGGGAGACAAAATAGTTGTCTCTATTTGCTTCTGTTTTCTTAGTAAAAACAAATCAGTCCATCAGTTAAGAATAGGTAGGATATGAATGTTGAGGGACTGAGAGGTGAAGAGATATGAATTTGAGGAGAAGATGAGAAATAAAATATCCAAGGAAAGTTTGGTAGAACTATATATTATTATTCTTTATTGCTTTCATTTTCCTCTGGATACCCCTTGTGCTGTTTCAGTGTAAAAAAGAGATAGGCAGAATTTGAAGTGCAGGACACCTGAATTTTTTCAGATGAAAAAGTGAATACATTCAATATATCTCTTAGCAAAAGCAAACATATTTGACCACAGTCCCCTTACTGAAATCTATTCCCTTGATTTTGAGTACACCACAATGTTCATTCTGAGTTTTCTCTCTAGGTTCCTACTACTTTATCTAAATATTCAATGTTGAAATTCCTTGGGATTTAATGTTGATAGCCTTTTCACAGTTTTTTCTTTCTTTTTTTTTTCTGTAGACTGCATCCTCTCCCATAATATCACGTGCCATCCATCTATAGACAAAGCTTTCTAGCTTTACATCCTCATACCATATGTTTTCCCTCCCTCTGAGTCCCAAATCTCAAACCTACCTGCCTCCTCTAACTCTGCACTTGCATGTATAATAGGATCATCACACTCAGCACATTCAAGCAGAATTCACCTTCTCACCAAAAAAATGCTCTCTCTGCATTTATTTTTTCAGTAATTGTTACTGTAGTCCATCCTATGATAAAAAAGAAACTACATGGATACTCCTTGACTCCTATCTTTTTCTAACATACCACAGCCAGTCAACCATGTCTTGTCTATACTTACTTCTAGTGTTTCTCTAATCTATTTTCTTCTTGTCCTAAATACGATTAGAAAAGCCTGTGGTGTTGAAACATGTATAATATCATATAAGAAACAAATTGCCAGTCTAAATTCAATGCAGGATACAGGATGCTTGGGGCTGGTGCACTGGGATGACCCAGAGAGATGGTATGGGGAGGGAGGTGGAAGGGGGGTTCAGGATTGTGAACACGTGTACACCCACGGTGGATTCATGTTGATGTATGGCAAAACCAACATAGTATTGTAAAGTAAAATTAAAAAAAAAAAAACTGTATCAAAAATTGTCACTGAAGTCACTGAGCTTCTCTAGGAGCACTTGAACTGCTTATATGAAGGTTACTTGTTATATAATATAATAAAATATATTTATCACTTAAAAAAAGAAAGAAAGAAAAGCCTGTGTAGAATTTTAAAAGCATGTACTTGTCTGAATCTCCTCTCCAGAAATTCTTGGTTCAGTTGGCCTCATATAGATTTCAAGCATTTGACCAATAATAATTTTAAAACTCGAGGAAATTCTAATTTGTGTTGTGAATAATAGTAATAGCTGAAACTTACTGAGCACTTAGAATATATCATGGACTATCTGAAGTGCTTCACAAACACAGTCTACTCTAAACTATGGAATAATACTCTTGGGGTGTACTATTAATATTCTCATTTTAAATATGGGTAAACTGAGTTTCAATCAGGTTAACCACCTTACCCATTATTTATGGCCTTATGAGTCATAAACAGTGGAAATAAAATTCGAACTCAGTACATTTGACTTCAGTGATACCCAATTATAAATGTATTTTATTTTTTACTTGACAACTTTATTAACATGCGATTAATATAAAAATCTGCACATATGTAATGTATGCAATTTGATAGTTTGGACATATTCATACACTATGTATATATGCATATGCATACATATTCCCACGACAGGCTTCCCTGGTGGCTCAGATGGTAAAGAATCTACCTACAATGCGGGAGACCTGAGTTCGATCCCTGGGTCAGGAAAATGCCCTGGAGAAGGGAATGATTACCCACTCCAGAATTTTTGCCTGGAGAATTCCATGTACAAAGGAGCTTGGCAGACTACAGTCCATGGGGTTGCAAAGGGTTGGACACACTGAGTGACTAACATACATGCACATACACCCATGAAACCACAACTGTAGTCAAAGCAGTTGACTACTCAGGGTCACCGCCCCTGGCCTCGGGCACCAGATGGTTCCTCTCAGCAGCCGCCCCTGGCCTCGGATGCAGGATGTCTCTTTCCAGTCGCCGCCGCTGACCTCCGGCACGAGGTGGCTCCTCCCAGCTGCCGCCGCTGGCTTCTGATGCATGATTATACAGTGGAAAAGAGAAATAGACTTAAGGGCCTAGATCTGATAGATAGAGTGCCTGACGAACTACGGAATGAGGTTTGTGACATTGTACGGGAGACAGGGATCAAGATCATCCTCATGGAAAAGAAATGCAAAAAAAAACACAAAATGGCTGTCTGAGGAAGCCTTACAAATATCTGTGAAAAGAAGAGAGGCAAAAAGCAAAGGAGAAAAGGAAAGATATAAGCATCTGAATGTAGAGTTCCAAAGAATAGCAAGGAGAGATAAGAAAGCCTTCTTCAGTGATCAATGCAAAGAAATAGAGAAAAACAACAGAATGGGAAAGACTAGAGATCTCTTCAAGAAAATCAGAGATACCAAAGGGATATTTGGCAAGGGGATATATGGGCTCGATAAAGGACAGAAATGGTATGGACCTAACAGAAGCAGAAGATATTAAGAAGAGGTGGAAAGAACACATAGGAGAACTGTACAAAAAAGATCTTCATGACCCAGATAATCATGATGATGATATCACTAATCTAGAGCCAGACATCTTGGAATGTGAAGTCAAGTGGGCCTTAGAAAGCATCACTCCAAACAAAGCTAGTGGAGGAGATGGAATTCTAGTTGAATTGTTTCAAATCCTGAAAGATGATGCTGTGAAAGTGCTGCACTCAATATGCCAGCAAATTTGGAAAACTCAGCAGTGGCCGCAGGACAGGAAAAGGTCAGTTTTCATTCCAATTTCAAAGAAAGGCAATGCCAAAGAATGCTAAAGCTACCACACAATTGCACTCATCTCACATGCCAGTAAAGTAATACTCAAAATTCTGCAAGCCAGGCTTCAGCAATATGTGAACCATGAATTTCCAGATGTTCAAGGTGGATTTAGAAAAGGCAAAGGAACCAGAGATCAAATTGCCAACATCCTCTGGATCATGGAAAAAGCAAGAGAGTTTCAAAAAAACATCTATTTCTGCTTTATTGACTATGCCAAAGCCTTTGACTGTGTGGATCACAATAAACTGTGGAAAATTCTTCAAGAGATGGGAATACCAGACCACTAACTTGCCTCTTGAGAAATCTGTATGCAGGTCAAGAAGCAACAGTTAGAACTGGACATGGAACAACAGATTGGTTCCAAATAGGAAAAGGAGTACGTCAAGGCTGTATATTGTCACCATGCTTATTTAACTTCTATGCAGGGTACATCATGAGAAACGCTGGACTGCAAGAAACACAAGCTGGAATCAAGACTGCCGGGAGAAATATCAATAACCTCAGATATGCAGATGACACCATCCTTATGGCAGAAAGTGAAGAGGAGCTAAAAAGCCTCTTGATGAAAGTGAAAGAGGAGAGTGAAAAAGTTGGCTTAAAGCTCAATATTAAAATGAAAATCATGGCATCTGGTCCCATCACTTCATGGGAAATAGATGGGGAAACAGTGGAAACAGTGTCAGACTTTATTTTTTTGCGCTCCAAAATCACTGCCGATGGTAACTGCAGCCATGAAATTAAAGGACGCTTACTCCTTCGAAGAAAAGTTATGACCAACCTAGGTAGTATATTCAAAAGCAGAGCCATTACTTTGCCGACTAAGATCCGTCTCATCAAGGCTATGGTTTTTCCAGTGGTCATGTATGGATGTGAGAGTTGGACTGTAAAGAAGGCTGAGCACTGAAGAATTAATGCTTTTGAACTGTGATGTTGGAGAAGACTCTTAAGAGTTCCTTGGACTGCAAGGAGATCCAACCAGTCCATTCTGAAGGAGATCAACTCAGATTTCTTTGGAGGGAATGATGCTGAAGCTGAAGCTCCAGTACTTTGGTCACCTCATGCTAAGAGTTGACTCGTTGGAAAAGACTCTGACGCTGGGAAGGATTGGGGACAGGAGGAGAAGGGGACAACCGAGGATGAGATGACTGGATGACATCACGGACCCGATGGCCGTGAGTCTGAGTGAACTCCGAGAGATGCTGATGGACAGGGAGGCCTGGCGTGCTGCGATTCATGGGGTTGCAAAGAGTCGGACATGACTGAGTGACTGAACTGAACTGAACTGAACTGAAAGTGGAATTATTCAATGCTTATCCTCCTGTGACTGACTTATTTCACTTAGCATAATGTATTCAGTGTTTATCAATGTTGTTCAATTTGGAGGATTTCCTTTCTTCTAAAGGTTAAATAACAACCTGCTATATGTATATATCACATTTCTTTTATCCATTTATCTTTAGATGGACATTTGGTTATTTTCCATATCTTGGCCATTATTAATAATTGTATAATGAATACAGAAGTGCAGGTATCTCTTCAAGATATTGATTTCAATTCTTCAGACATATATACACAGAAGTAAAATCACTGATTCATATGCTAGTTTTATTTTTAATATTTTGAGGAACTTTCATATTGTTTTCTGTAATGGATGCCCCAAATTACACATGCCACAGCAGTGTACAAGAGTTCCCTTTTCTCTACATCGGAGCTGTTTTTTTTTTTTTAATCACTATCCCAGCAAGTATGAGGTGATAGGTGATATCTCACTGTGGTTTTGATTTGCTTTTTCCTAAGAATTAGTGATGTTGAGCACAATTTTATATGCCTATTTACTATTTGTATTTTTTTTTTAACTTTTTCAGCTCATTTCTAATTGGGTTATTTGTTTTATTTTTTTTTCCCCACTGAGTTGTAAGAATTCTTTACATTCAGCTCAGTTCAGTCACTTAGTCATGTCCCACTCTTTGCAACTCCATGAATCGCAGTATGCGAGGCCTCCCTCTCCATCACGAACTCCCTGAGTTCACTCCGATTCACATCCATCGAGTCAGTGATTCCATCCAGCAATCTCATCCTTGGTCGTCCCCTTCTCCTCCTGGACCGAATCCCTACCAACATCAAAGTCTCCTCCAATGAGTCAACCCTTAGCAAGAGGTGGG
>SJYC01022339.1:0-11742 GCA_006408675.1 Madoqua kirkii | reverse complement strand
ATTTGCTGGCATATTGAGTGCAGCACTTTCACAGCATCATCTTTCAGGATTTGAAACAGCTCAACTGGAATTCCATCACCTCCACTAGCTTTGTTCATAGTGATGCTTTCTAAGGCCCACTTGTCTTCACATTCCAGTTTGTATGGCTCTAGGAGGGCTGTTTAAAACTAGCTGAAGGGAGACCATTTACAATCTTGATCACCCAGGGGAATGGTAAAGAAACAATCTTGCAGATCTATAAATATCACATTATGTTAAAAAGGCATAGCCACTGGGGAAGGGAGGCCCAGCTGGAGGGCCCCTATGTCTTCCATAGTTGCATATAGCTCTCAAATCTTGTAACAATTTCCCAGATTTCTTCTTAATAACAAAAATAGGAGTACTCCAGGGACTACTAGAAGGCTTTATATGGCTGGCTGCCAGTTGTTTCACAACTAAATTCTCAGTGGTCTGTAGCTTTTTAGCTATTAAGGGCCATTGTTCCACCCATATCAGATCATCAGATTTCCAGGTGATAGGGTTGGCAGCAAGAGCAACAGCCTCTAGGATAAATTTGAACATCCTAGACTTTCTGTATTTTTGTTAGGAACCACCTCTAATAGAGAAAAAGTTTTCTGCTGATCTTCACCAAGCCCCTTGTCAGGATTATACCTCATTTGCAGCATTTGATTAGTAACTTTTTGTCTGGGCTACATAAAAACTTTCCCGTCTGAGTTAACATATCTCTCCCCCATAAAGAAAAAAGGTAGTGAAGGAATCACATATGGACAAAAGGTGCCTTGTGCCCCCTTCTCATCTGACCATGTCAAAATGTGTGAGCTCTTAGCATCCGAGAACACTGACCCTATTCCTACCAAGCCAGCACTGGTCAAGTGTGTAGATCACTACAAGGGCCAATCTCTTCCAGAAATGCAAGAGATGTCTGCTCCAGTATCTAACAGCCCTGAAATTTTATTCCCTTGAATTAAACGATCTTTCAAAGGCCTTGGAGCTGTAATTTTCTCACCAAAAAGGCTAGATCGTGAGATTCAAATGCTCTGGGGCCCCTATCTTGAGAAGTCAAGTTTTATTTCCTGTCTGAAAATAAGGTAAAAGCAAAAGCTGTGCTACTCTTTGACCTTTATTAATTTGCACAGTTTTGGTAGGCAGCAAGATCAAAACTTTATTTTCCCTAATATAATGAGAATCTTCTGCACCAGGCACCACTACAATTCCTTGAAAAGTGAGCTATGCCCCAGCACAAGTCCTAAAATGCCCTCAGGTAAGGGGCCAGCCACTCCCATTGGACTAACTGGCACATCAGGGGTTAATATTGGTGCAAAGTCTCTTTATCTTCTGCCTCTCTCCTAGCCTGAGTGAGGGCCGCCTGAGAGAGTTTTCTCCAAGGAGCATGCTCTGCATATTCTGCACCTGTCTGCTTTAAAAGCTCCTTTGTTCAAAAAGAATCTATTTGTTATCAGCTGCGACCCAGTGCACTGAGCGGGGCCTAGAGGAGTTACTCCATGTCTGAGGTCAGGGACAGCAGCCGAGAGTGCCAGGCTGGGACAGTGCAGGAACTGCAGAGAGGAGCTACCCAAGTATGAGGTCAGGGGTGGTTGCTGAGAGGAGCTACCCTGAGTCTGAGGTCAGGGGCAGCAGCTAAGAGGAGCTACCCAGCGTCTGAGGTCAGGGGCAGTTCAGTTCAGGTCATTTCCGTCACTGAGTTGTGTCTGACTCTTTGTGACCCCATGAATCACAGCACACCAGGCCTCCCTGCCCATCACCAACTCCCGGAGGTCACTCAGACTCACATCCATAGAGTCCATGATGCCATCCAGCCATCTCATCCTCTGCTGTTCCCTTCTCCTGTGCCCAATCCCTCCCAGCATCAAAGTCTTTTCCAGTGAGTCAACACTTCTCATGAGGTGGCCAAAGTACTGAAGTTTCAGATTTAGCATCATTCATTCCAAAGAAATCCCAGGGCTGATCTTCAGAATGAACTGTTTGGATGTCCTTGCAGTCCAAGGGACTCTCAGGAGTCTTCTCCAACACCACAGTTCAAAAGCATCAATTCTTTGGCTCTCAGCCTTCTTCACAATCCAACTTTTACATCCATACATGACCACAGGAAAAACCATAACCTTGACTAGATGGACCTTAGTCAGCAAAGTAATGTCTCTGCTTTTGAGTATGCTATCTAGGTTGGTCATAACTTTTCTTCAAAGAAGTAAGCATCTTTTAATTTAATAGCTGTAATCACCATCTGAAGTGATTTCGAAGCCTCCCAAAATAAAGTCTGACACTGTTTCCACTGTTTCTCCACCTATTTCCCATGAAGTGATGGGACCGTATGCCATGATCTTTGTTTTCTGAATGTTGAGCGTTAGGCCAAATTTTTCACTCTCCACTTTCACTTTCATCAAGAGGCTTTTTAGTTCCTCTTCAGTTTCTGCCATAAGGGCGGTGTCATCTGCATATCTGAGGTGATTGATATTTCTCCCGGCAATCTTGATTCCAGCTTGTGTTTCTTCCATTCCAGCATTTCTCATGATGTACTCTCCCTATAAATTAAGTAAGCAAGGTGACAATATACAGCCTTGACGTACCCTTTTTCCTACTTGGAAATAGTCTGTTGTTCCATGTCCAGTTCTACCTGTTGCTTCCTGACCTGCATACAGATTTCTCAAGAGGCAGGTCGGGTGGTCTGGTATTCTCATCTGTGTCAGAAATTTCCACAGTTTATTGTGATCCACATAGTCAAAGGCTTTGGCACAGTCAATAAAACAGAAATAGATATTTTTCTTGAATTCTCCTGCTTTTTTCATGATCCAGCGAATGTTGGCAATTTGACTTCTGGTTCCTCTGCCTTTTCTAAAACCAGCTTGAACATCAGGGAGTTCACAGTTCATGTATTCCTGAAGCTTGGCTTGGAGCATTTTGAGCATTACTTAACTAGCATGAGAGATGAGTGCTTTTCTGAATGTTGAGCGTTAGGCCAAATTTTTCACTCTCCACTTTCACTTTCATCAAGAGGCTTTTTAGTTCCTCTTCAGTTTCTGCCATAAGGGCGGTGTCATCTGCATATCTGAGGTGATTGATATTTCTCCCGGCAATCTTGATTCCAGCTTGTGTTTCTTCCATTCCAGCATTTCTCATGATGTACTCTCCCTATAAATTAAGTAAGCAAGGTGACAATATACAGCCTTGACGTACCCTTTTTCCTACTTGGAAATAGTCTGTTGTTCCATGTCCAGTTCTACCTGTTGCTTCCTGACCTGCATACAGATTTCTCAAGAGGCAGGTCGGGTGGTCTGGTATTCTCATCTGTGTCAGAAATTTCCACAGTTTATTGTGATCCACATAGTCAAAGGCTTTGGCACAGTCAATAAAACAGAAATAGATATTTTTCTTGAATTCTCCTGCTTTTTTCATGATCCAGCGAATGTTGGCAATTTGACTTCTGGTTCCTCTGCCTTTTCTAAAACCAGCTTGAACATCAGGGAGTTCACAGTTCATGTATTCCTGAAGCTTGGCTTGGAGCATTTTGAGCATTACTTAACTAGCATGAGAGATGAGTGCAATTGTGAGGTAGTTTGAGCATTCTTTGGCATTGCCTTTCTTTGGAATTGGAATGAAAACTGACCTTTTCCAGTTCTGTGGCCACTGCTGAATTTTCCAAATTTGCTAGCATATTGATTGCAGCACTTTCACAGCATCATCTTTCAGGATTTGAAGCAGCTCAACTGGAATTCCATCACCTCCACTAGTTTTGTTCATAGCTATCAGAAGGTAGTGTATAAGTTTTTAAAGGTTTGGGTAGAGTGTGAGGGTGCACGCCAGAGTGCCCACCTGGAGTGCCCTATAAGCCCTCTCCTTCCCCAGGAGGTAGAGCACAGTCTCCCTCCTTTTTTTTCATCAATGGCAGAAAATATGATCTGCAGAGAAGGTGGAGACCCACCACCTTCTCTGAAGTGATTTCGAAGTGAAATCCCATAGGCTATAGCCTCCCCCATAGGCTAACTTCCTCATGACGAAGGTCCAGGAGATTTATCATCAATTCCACAGAGGAAAAGCATATATAGAAAACTTTTCTGTCCCATGCAAAGTTTAAAACAAACGTAGAAATTTAGCAGTCTTCCTGCGCTTTCTTTATGCCTTTTTGGCTAATATGTGAAGTAATATTTCAATAAACATTTGTCTATTCTTAGATGCAGATAAACCCATTCTTTTAGGGAATATTCTTATTCATTCTGTAACCTCCTCACCCTGCCTAAACTGCAGAGGGTTGCCAGCCACCCACAGGTAGAATCCTAATCTCCCCATGTTACAATCTCAAATTGCCTAACCTTTAGCGTCCCCTGGGCACCACTTGCAGGATTCCAACTGCAGCTGCCAAGGATTTATCCTGAAGGGGTGAGCAGTGTCAGCTAGAAAATAGGGCAGCCTCTCAGTTTTCTTGGACTGCCCATTTATTTAAGGCTTATGATTCTCTTTTATACTTTTAGAAAAACATTACATCAGAGGTTTGATATTTGTAGTTCCCATTGACCCAGATTTATTTTTCTCCAAAAATCATTTTGCCCCTCAAAAGAGTTTTATCCTCAGCAATTGTCTTATCTGCTTTTTCTCATGTGTCCTTGTGTATACACTGTAACTCATGCTAACGTGTCTGCATACCGCATTCCTCAGTTTATTTCTTATCTTTCTAAGTCGTGTTTGCCCTTAGTATTCTAAGCTCATTATTTCTGAGAAAAGGCTTCTAGCTAACAATATCTCTAAAGTCCCTAATTTCTATAAGCTATAGTAGAATATTGTAACATTACAGAATCCCTTAAATCTTTAGATTCTAACTATTTTAATTATTCCTAAACCATAAATTCAGCAAACCCTTTAGCCATAAACACTTTTCTCACAATGGGCTTCAGATAGCAATCCCTCACATTGTCTCAAGTTCTGGCCTGCGTGCTCACCCTGGAATAGTCTTTTGTAAAAGTCCTTGAACAAATGTTAGTGATTAAGTTTATGAATTATTCTTTGAGCACAGCTGCAGAAGGCTTTATGCCTTCTCCTGCTCCTCTCAAGAACAATAAGCACCTGAATATTCTCTTCAGGCAACTCAACTGAGGAAAGGAAAAAAAAAAAAAAAGAAAAAAAAAACAAGTTGGAATCACAAAGCCTAATTCTTTCATTCTGGTCTGTGCCTATGGAACAAATGGAGAGGAGTTAGGGCCTTGCCTCGTTTTGTTAGTAATGCCTAAGGCGGCTTCAGACAGAAAAGAGACTTTTATTCTGAAGGGTAATTGTGAAGAGGAAAAGGCACTATTACAGGAGGATAAGAGTTCTTTAGGGAGAAAGGCTATTACTCTAGAAAAGTGATGATTACATAGAGGTAGGACTTTGTTTATACAAGAGGCAATATTACTGTAGAGATGTGACTAATATGATAGAGGGAAGATACAATAATCAATGGGGCTATGACCATGTAAGGGGGATGTTACTGTTGAGAAAGTGAAAGTCATTTGGTTGCATCTGACTTTATACAGGCCTTGGAATTCTCTAGGCCAGAATACTGGAGTAGGTCACCTTTCCCTTCTCCAGGGATGTTCCCAACACAGGGAGTGAACCCAGGTCTCCCTCAATGCAGGCATATTCTTTACCAGCTGAGCCACCGGGGAAGCCCTACTATGGAGAGGAGACTCGTAATAAAGGAGGACCCTTTTGTAGTGGGAGATTCTTACTGTGGAGGGGGAAAATTTATAATAGGGGGACTCTGATACCATGGGGGCTGTTATGTAGGGGAGCGGCTATGACAATACAGAGAATTATTATAATAAAGGGAACTTTTACAACAGTTCAGTTCAGTCACTCAGTCATGTCCAATTCTTTGTGACCCCATGAACAGTAGCACGCCAGGCCTCCCTGTTCATCACCAACTCCCAGAGTCCACCCAAACCAATGTTCATTGAGTGGATGAGTCCATCCAATGATCTCAGGCTCTGTCATTCCCTTCTCATCCTGCTTCCAATGTTTCCCTACATCAGAGTTTTTCAAAAGACTCAGCTCTTCAGATCAGGTGACCAAAATATTGGAGTTTCAGCTTGCACATCAGCCCTTACAATGAACACCCAGGACTGATCTCTTTTGGGATGGATTGGTTGGATCTCCTTGCAGTCCAAGGGATTCTCAAGAGTCTTCTTCAACACCACAGTTTAAAAGCATCAATTCTTTGGCACTCAGCTTTCTTTATAGTCCAACTCTCACATCCACGCATGACCACTGGAAAAAACATAGCCTTTACTAGATGGATATTTGTTGACAAAGTAATGTCTCTGCTTTGCTGTATTACAGAAGAGAAAGAACTATTTATAAAGGGAGGACTCTTACCATAGATAGGGGCTATTACAATAGAGGAGGTTGCTCACTGTTGAGAGAGGACTATTATAGAATATGTGAGAATATTATAGTAGAGGGTGGTCTATCATTGTAGAGGGAGGACTATTACTGAACAGAGGAGACTACAACAAAGAGAGAGGGACTATTATAATAGAAGAGGATATTATCTTAGGGGGGACTATTATAATGAATGAGGGTCTATTACCGCAGAAAGGGACTATTACAATAGAAAGGGACTACTGAAATTGAGAAAGACTATTACTATAGAGTGGGGACTATTATGATAGAGAAGGGACTATTAATATAGAGTAGGACCAGCAGAAGGGGACTATTAGTATAGAGGAGAAACTATGACAATAGAGGCAGGACTGTTAAAGTAGAAGGGGTGCTTTGACTGTGGATGGGAATACTGACAACAGAAGGAGATTATTAGATAAGTAACTATTATCCTAGAGACAGATTTATTACAAAATGGAGTAGACTATGACAGTAGAGGGGTATGTTTATTGTAGAGGGAGATTATAGCAATGGAGGACTTTTACTCTGAAAGGGGAACATCAGAGGCAGGCTATTATAATTTAAGGGGACTACTGCAATCAAAGAGGACTATTATTGCAGAAAGGGGACTATGACAGTACTGTAGAAGGGGAATTTTGACAACAGAGTGGGAACTATCACTATATAGAAGGACTATGACATTAGAGTAGGGGTCATTTCAGTAAAGGAGAGACTTTTACTTCAGAGGGGGTACTATTACAATATAAAGTGAAATATGACAATAGAGACAGGACTAAGTGTATGTGGGAGAGGACTATGACAATTAAGGAGAACAAGCTGGAATCAAGATTTCTGGGAGAAATATCAATAACCTTAGATATGCAGATGACACCATCCTTATGGCAGAAAGTGAAGAGGAACTAAAAAGCCTCTTGATGAAAGTGACAGTGGAGAGTGAAAAAGTTGGCTTAAAGCTCAATATTCAGAAAATGAAGATCATGGCATCTGGTCTCATCACTTCATGGGAAATAGATGGGGAAACAGTGGAAACAGTGTTAGACTTTATTTTCTGGGCTTCAAAATCACTGCAGATGGTGATTGCAGCCATGAAATTTAAAGACACTTCCTCCTTGGAAGAAAAATTATGACTAACCTAGATAGCATATGCAAAAGCAGAGACATTGCTTTGCCAACAAAGGTCCATCTGGTCAAGGCTATGGTTTTTTCAATGGTCATGTATGGATGTGAGAGTTGGACTGTGAAGAAACCTGAGCACCTAAGCATTGATGCTGTTGAAATGTGGTGCTGGAAAGACTCTTGAGAGTCCTTTGGACCGCAGGGAAATTCAACCAATCCATTCTGAAGGAGATCAGCCCTGGGATTTCTTTGGAAGCAAAGATCCTGAAGCTGAAACTCCAGTACTTTGGCCACCTCATGTGAAGAGTTGACTCATTGGAAAAGATTCTGATGCTGGGAGGGATTGGAGGCAGGAGGGAGGAGAAGGGGATAACAGAGGATGAGATGGCTGGATGGCATCACTGACTCCAATGACGTCTGAGTGATCTCCAGGAGTTGGTGATGGACAGGGAGGCCTGGTGTTCTGTAATTCATAGGGTCCCAAAGAGTCAGACACAACTGAGTGACTGAACTGAACTGATTACTCTTACTTTTGCCCTCTCTCCTGAGGCTCAGGAGGTAAAATCATCTGCCTATAATGCGGGAGACCTGGGTTTGATCCCAGGATCAGGAAGATCCCCTGGTGAAGAAAATGGCAACTCATTCCAGTACTCTTGCCCAGAGAATTCCATGGATGGAAGGGCCTGGCAGGTTACAGTCTGTGGGTTCTTGGACACAACTGAGCAACTTCACTTTCATTTTCATTACTCTATAGTTCTCTAATAGAGAATGTTACCCTATAGGACAAAAAATGTTACTATCCCAATAGAGAGGAGCTAATACTGTAGAAGAGGAACTACTATTGTGGGGAGGGGGCTATGACACTACAAGGGGAGTAATACACATAAGGAGGACTATTATTACAGAGGGGGCCTATAACAGTAGAGGAGCACAGTTACTGTAAAAGTAGAATTTTGAAAATAGAGGGCTATTACTCTAAATAGTATGACATTAGCGTTGGTTTTCCCATCGTGTCTGACTCTGCAACTTCATGGACTGACCCCAAGTAGCCTGCCAAGATTCTCTGTCCATGTGATTCTCCATGCAAGAATACTAGAGTGGGTCACCATGTCTTTCTCCAGCTATGATATTAGAGGGGACTATTACTACAGAAGGGAAACTATTACTGTAGAAAGGAGAATATAACAATAGAAGGGGACTATTACTGTAGAGGAGGTATCATGAAAATAGAAGGGTACTATTACTGTAGAGTGTGGACTATGATAACAGAAGGGAACTATTACTATAGAGAGAGGAACTAAAGAATAGAAGCCCTGTCCAGGAGAGCAGTAAACACAAAAATAAAGTCCCATGCATGTGTTTGCCATGAATGGAGTCCTGATGGCATGTGGACCACAGTCCCTGACTCAGGAGGAGCTGTGAAGTGAGGCTCCTGCCCAAGCAGGGACAGTGGCTGCAGTTGGGGCTGGGCATATGGAACCAGTGGGTCATATCCAGAACATGTTCAGACCCATGTTCTGACTGGTCCTGGGAATGACTGTGTCAGCATTGACTGATGATGCTGGGGAGGAACTGGTCTGTGTGGTCAGGTCAGGGAAATGAGGATCTGAGTCTCTATAGGGAGGGGTCTTTGCAGGAACTATTTCCAGGACATGGTGGGTGAGGAGGGTGTTCCTGGAACCTCAGATCACCTTCAACATCATAAAAAGAGTTCTGTCCCCACTCCCGCATGGAAAGAAAAGGCACAAAAGCTCTGGAGCAAGATCGGGTCCTGGATGGGTGGACAAAAACCTGCAGCTGCCACTCAGAAGTCATGGTTCATGTCTCCAGGTGATTGTGTTTTAAATCATCTCCTTGCATGATGGGATGTCTATGTTTGGCCACACGCTGGTAAAGACTCTATAGTGATTTTACTCCTCTGTCCCCATTCCACCAAGATACCCACCCCTAACAGGAGAGAGGGAAACACTCAGACTCTGATTGGAGGCATTCCCAGCTTGAGCCTGTCCAGTCACTTTTATTGAAGCAACACCAGATGGAGAGAGTGCCTCTGGGGATTGAAAGGGGTGTGACCTTGTGCCTGGGTTCCATCGCCCCTGGGATGAAAGCCCCCATACCTGGAGACCCCACAGGCTCAACTGGACCCCTCTCAAGCCCAAGAGGAGGGGGCTGGTGCACAACATGAGGGAGGGGGATCCTCTGGAGGGGCACACCAGCTCTAGCCTCAGGGAGAAGAGACTTGAGCTGCTGGGGTCCGTCTGTTGGTCCCTGTCAACCCTTACTTCACCTCCTGGTCTCTCTCCCCTCTGTTTCTTTCTGTCTTTTTCTCTTCATGTCTCTGTCACTTCACTCTGTGTCTCAGTCTCTCTGTCTCTAGAGCTCTTCTCCCTTCTTCACCATCCCATCCTCCTTTCTCTTGGAGAGAAGTCTGCAGTTTCCTGTTTCTCAGAGCCACGCTGCCAGCACCAGGTCTTCTGTATGTCCTGTTTTAATTTTTCAGTGCCCCATTTCCTCCCTCAGATCTCCTAGGCTCAGCCTCTGATGGGCTGGCAGGTGAGTTTGCCCAGCTTCTTCCTAAGCCACCAAGGTGAATGTGGACTGGATATCAGTGCTGAGCTCTCGCCTCTGGGACTTGCCCCTGCACCACCTCTCCATCGCAGGTGAGGCTCCGCAGGCTTGGCTCTGTGGGGTTGTGTCTGCAAGACGGGTCTGAGTGTGGGAAGCCTCGGTGCCAAACATGCAGGTACACGGAGGCACATTGAACACACACACACACACACACACACACATGCACATTAACACACACATGTGTACACACACACCAAACACATGGACATATACTGCACACAGATACATACACACACCAGCACTTTCCCTTGTCTGTCCACTTTATCTCATTCAACCCGAAAGGTAGGTGAACCTCTGAGAGCCTGCCTTCAGGACACAGACTAACCACCCTGGTGGGGGTGGGCAGGGTTTTGTTTTCTCAGCCACTCTGTCCTACTCTTGAGGACCCTTCACCTTTCCACCTGTGTCTTCTATCAGAGCTTGTGCAGTACCTTCTGTACTTGATCCACTTTATCTCATTCAACCCGAAAGGTAGGTGAACCTCTGAGAGCCTGCCTTCAGGACACAGACTAACCACCCTGGTGGGGGTGGGCAGGGTTTTGTTTTCTCAGCCACTCTGTCCTACTCTTGAGGACCCTTCACCTTTCCACCTGTGTCTTCTATCAGAGCTTGTGCAGTACCTTCTGTACTTGGGCCTCGAGGGCCCAAAGTTTAAGGGGGCCACCTGCCCCCAAATAAGTCAATAAATGATACCAGAACTATCTCATTAAAATGAGGAACCTCTGACTACAGCTAGTTTGGTTGTAAAAAGTTCTGAAAAGCTTAGCCATGGGTGGGCATCTTGGGGATGCCCAGTGGAGAGCAAGCAGGTGGGCACTTCCAGGGTGACACTGCTGTGCTCAGGCCATCAGAGGGGTGGCCACGAGACACCATGGCCTGGAAGTGGAGGGTTCCTACCAGACAGCACCCTTCTCACTTCCTCAATCAGCAAACATGCCCCGTTCTCTACCAGTACTCCTCTGGCCGTGTGGACACTGGAGCCTGCCCTGGCTACATGATCCTTGGCATTGTCTGCTGGCAGCACACATGGACAGTTGGACAAACAGGAAGTGCTGTTTTCTATGGAAGGCAGATTTAGACTCTTTCTCACCCTCTCAACAGCTGTGGGGGTCTATGCTAGCCACCACCCTCCCTGGGAAGAGGGGTCCCCAGAGGGCCCTTCCATTAAGGGTGTGGAGCGGATGGTACTCGCAGCCCTTCTGGGTGATTCTCCATGGTGAAGGCTATGGGGGCCCACAAGAAGGAGGCTTCCAAGTTTTCAGGCCTCCTCCATCCACAGAGGGGCCCTTGGCCATTAAATTTCTGTACCCCTTACATAATAACTCATAATGCCTCCCCCCCACAAGCCCGGGCACCAACTGCTTCTGTTTTTGTAAACTTACCTGTTCTGGACATTTCTTATAAGTAGGCACATAAAATGTGTCCTTCTGTGTCTGCTTCTCTCACTGACCATTGTGTGTTCAAGGTCCATCCATGATGTAGCCTGTGTCAGAACTTCACTCCTTATGCTACTGACCCACCCATCCATCCACCCACCCACACACCCACCCATCCACTCACCTATCTGTCCGTTCACCCGCTCACCTATTCATTCACTCATCCATCCAT
>SJYC01022338.1:0-13757 GCA_006408675.1 Madoqua kirkii | reverse complement strand
AAAAAAAAAAAAAAAAGAGGAGAGAGAGAGATAAATAAAGCTAGTCTAAATCTATGCTCAGAGATGGAAGGGAAAGATTCCTGGATTGTTTCCAGGTGACTGCTAAAGTGTGAACCTCTCCAAACTGTCTTTGAAACAGATCACTCAGATTTAAAAGGAAAAAAGAATAAATGACACCACACAAAAATGACCATAAATAAATGACCACAACACTGGTGTTATAAAAAGCCTGAAATTAGTATGAATAATTTCAAAGTAGTTGTAACTAGAGAGGGTTTGTCTGTGCTCAGCATGTCTTTGCAACTGTATGGACTATCTCCACCATGCTCCTCCATCCATGGAATTCTCCAGGCAAGAATAATGGAGTGGGTTGTTATTCCCTTCCCAGGAGATCTTTCTAACCCAGGGGTCACCTCTGCATCTTTTATGCCTCCAGCTTTGGCAAATGGGCTCTTTGCCATGATCATCACCTGGGAAACAACAAACCACAAAATGAAAAGCCATCTTGAGACTTTACTATCCAAAACTGGATTCCTTAAATAAATTGACTTTCACTTTCTTACATCTGCAGAGATCCCATTTCAAGACAAGATTTAGTTTCCAGGACTAGGTCGATATGACTGTCACCTCTGCATCTTTTATGCCTCCAGCTTTGGCAAATGGGCTCTTTGCCATGATCATCACCTGGGAAACAACAAACCACAAAATGAAAAGCCATCTTGAGACTTTACTATCCAAAACTGGATTCCTTAAATAAATTGACTTTCACTTTCTTACATCTGCAGAGATCCCATTTCAAGACAAGATTTAGTTTCCAGGACTAGGTCGATATGACTCTTGAGACTCCCTCATGCCCCATGAAACTATAACTGTGCATCCTTAAGGCTGCTTGGGGGCACAGGAGACAGGCTCAGGAGGTGACGTGTCCCCCTCCTGATTTGCCTGCAGGGATCCAGGGCACAATGACACACTGCCTGAACAAGAAGTCAACCATCTCTCATAAGAAATCGAGGCTGCTGCAGCTTTTGGGCAAAGTGCTCCATGTGTTACTCTGCATGTGGTGCTCAAGTGGTCCACCACCCAAGTGAAGGTCTGTGGGCATGCCCAGGCCCAGGACCTAGCTCCTGCCGCTAGTGTCACCCACATGGGGTAGTGTCCTTATCCATGTTGGGGAAAAGGGACTGAGAACAAATCTGCTGTAAAGCAGAATTGTTGTTTAGTCACTCAGTCATATCTGACTTATTGTGACCCCAGGGACTGTAGTCCTCCACGCTTCTCTGTCCATGGGATTCTGCAGGTATGAACACTGGAGTGGGTTGCCATACTCTCCTCCAGGAGATTCTCCCCCACAAGAGAGCCTCCCAGAAAGGTAGGAAAGGACACAACTTTACTGTGGAACTGAAGCCAGAATGGGGACCCATGGACTAATAGCATCACCTTCTGAAGTCACAGAGGCTGGGGGAGCTGAAAGGGGCAAGGGGAGGCTGAGCTGATACCAGAGCTCCTTCCTAGTCCCAGATAAGCAATAGCTGAGTTCCCATGTCCTCTGAGGTGGGTTTGTGTTTGCACCCTGGCACCCCCTCCAGGGAGATTTTATTGGTGGCTCAGTTGGTAAAGAATCAGCCCGCAATGCAGGAGACCCAGGTTTGATCCCTGGAGTGGGAAGATCCCATGGAGAAGAAAATGGCGCCCCACTGTAGTAGTTTCACCTGGGAAATTCCATGGACAGAGGAGCCTGGCAGTGTACCGTCCATGGGGGTCACAGAGAGTCAAGATGACTGACGCGACTGAAGAACTCACACATGCAGTCACACCCTCCTCTGTAGTGCTTCTACAGGCTGCACTGGGGGTTTTATGGGGTGAAGAAAAGCTGGGTGGGAGGCCGTCATTGTGCAGGATGGAGAGAAGTCAATGCTGGGGGCCCTGTCTATGGGGAGGGTGCAGCTGATTGACAGTGGTCCTGGCACTGGCACACACTTTAGCCAGGGGGTGGATGCAGGATGGGGTAGAAAACTCACCTGGGCCCAGGTGCCCACAGGAGCAGGGGCCCACCTGGAGGGGCAGATGGCTACCGCCTTCCTGTACCTGCACTTGAGGGGCACTCATATTCCTATTTTTTCTGCTCCCAGGTGGGTCGTCCCAAGAAGACAAGAGGCTGTGAAGCAAACCTCTTGCCTTGTGTAACTGCTTTCTCCTGGGAAGTTACTGGTTGCTGGAATCCTCTTCAGAGGATCGGATTGGCAGAGAGCCAGGGCTTGAATTTAGACAAACTATGTTCCTGCTTGTATCAGGTGCCTGCAGCCTGGCCTTAAAGGCTCACACCCAGAGGAGGGAGCTAGCAGGATGGGGTCCACCAGAGCCTGGGAGTCCTGCAGAACTGGGGTGCTCTGATCTCAGGGTCCCTTTGTGCTGGGTCCCTCTATTCTGCATTCCTCCATAGAAAGATCCCTCCATCGGTGACATCGTCTTGGTGACATGGTGGTATGGCTGACAAAGAGATCTGGGTGTGTGCGGGGTAGGGGGCATGGGTGGTGGTCTTTCAGGGGGTGTTGAAGATCAGGGCTGCAGGACCTCATTTAATCCGTGTAGAGGTGAATGAAAAGTGCCTGTGTGTAGCTGACAATAATCATATGGGTCTTTGTTTTTTCTTTTAATTTGGATTGTGTGGGGGTGCTGTGACTTCTGTTCCCATTTTTTATCCTTATATATTTTTCTTTTCCCATTATGACTCTGTGTAGAGAACACACTATCGTTTTCTGCTACTAGATTATGTTAATATTATGTTTTGCTTTTCTATTATTTTGGATCAATTTAGTTCAGTTCAGTTACTCAGTCGTATCTGACTCTTTGCGACCCCATGAATTGCAGCACGCCAGGCCTCACTGTTCATCACCAAGTCCCAGAGTTCACTCAGACTCACGTCTATGGAGTTGGTGATGCCATTCATCCATCTCATCCCCTGTCGTCCCCTTCTCCTTCTGCTCCCAATTCTTCCCAGCATCAGAAATTTTTCCAAGTCAACTTTTCCCATGAGGTGGCCAAAGTACTAAAGTTTCAGCTTTAGCATCATTCTTTCCAAAGAACACCCAGGACTGATCTCTTTTATAATAGACTAGTTGGATTTACTTGCAGTTCAAGAGACTCCTAAGAGTCTTCTCCGACACCACAGTGCAAAAGCATCAATGCTTTAGCATTCAGCTTTCTTTACAGCCCAACTCACATCAATACATGACTACTAGAAAAACAATAGCCTTGACTAGATGGATCTTTGTTGGCAAATTAATGTCTCTGCTTTTGAATATGTTATCTAGCTTGGTCAAAACTTTCCTTAGAAGAATAAGCATCTTTTAATTTCATGGCAGCAATCACCATCTGTGGTGATTTTGGAGCCACCCTCAAATAAAGTATGACACTGTTTCCCCACCTAGTTCCCATGAACTGATGGGACCAGACGCCATGATCTTCATTTTCTGAATGTTGAGCTTTAAGCCAACTTTTGCACTCTCCTCTTTCACTTACATCTAGAGGCTTTTTAGTTCCTCTTCACTTTCTGTCATAAGGGTGGTATCATATGCATGTCTGAAGTTATTGCTATGTCTCCCGGCAATCTTGGTTCCATCTTGTGGTTCTTCCTTTGACTGTGTGGGTAATAATAAATTGTGGAAAATTCTGAAAGAGATGGGAATACCAGACCAATTGACCTGCCTTTTGAGAAATCTGTATGCAGGTCAGGAAGCAGCAGTTAGAACTGGACATGGAACAAAAGACTGGTTCCAAATAGGAAAAGGAGTATGTCAAGGCTGTATACTGTCACTTTGTTTATTTAACTTCTTTGCAGAGTACATCATGAGAAATGCTGGACTGGAAGAAACACAAGCTGGAATCAAGATTGCTGGGAGAAATATCAATCACCTCAGATATGCAGATGATACCACCCTTATGGCAGAAAGTGAAGAAGAACTAAAGAGACTCCCGATGAAGGTAAAAGAGGAAAGCGAAAAAGTTGGCTTAAAGCTCAACATTCAGAAAACTAATATCGTGGCATCCAGTCCCATCACTTCATGGGAAATAGATAGAGAAACATGGCAACAGTGTCAGACTTTATTTTTTTGGGCTCCAAAATCACTTCAGATGGTGACTGCAGCCATGAAATTAAAAGATGCTTACTCCTTGGAAGAAAAATTATGACCAACCTAGATAGTATATTCAAAAGCAGAGACATAACTTTGCCAACTAAGGTCCGTTTAGTCAAGGCTATGGTTTTTCCTGTGGTCATGTATGGATGTGAGAGTTGGACTGTGAAGAAGGCTGAGCACTGAAGAATTGATGCTTTTGAACTGTGGTGTTGGAGAAGACTCTTGAGAGTCCCTTGGACTGCACGGAGATCCAACCAGTCCATTCTAAAGGAGATCAGCCCTGAGATTTCTTTGGAAGGAATGATGCTAAAGCTGAAACTCCAGTATTTTGGCCACCTCATGCGAACAGTTGATTAATTTGGAAAAACTCTGATGCTTGGAAGGATTGGTGGCAGGAGGAGAAGGGGATGACAGTGGATGAGATGGCTGGATGGCATCACTGACTCGAAGAACGTGAGTTTGAGTGAAATCCGGGAGATGGTGATGAACAGGGAGTCCTGGCATGCTGAAATTCATGGGGCTGCAAAGAATCAGACATGACTGAGCAACTGAACTAACTATGGTTCTTCCAGCCCAGCATTTCTCATGATTTACTCTGCATAGAAGTTCAATTAGCAGAATGACAATATACAGACTTGAGGTACTCATTTTCCTATTTGGTACCAGTCTGTTGTTCGATGTTAAGTTCTAACTGTTGCTTCCTGACTTCATATAGGTTTCTCAAGAGGCAGATCAGGTGGTCTGGTATTCCCGTCTCTTTCAGAATTTTCCACAGTTTATTATGATCCACACAGTCAAAGGTATTGGCATAGTCAATACAGCAGAAATAAATATTTTTCTTGAACTCTCTTGCTTTCTCCATGATCCAGCAGGTGTTGGCAATTTGATTTCTGATTCCTCTGCCTTTCCTAAAACCAGCTTAAACATCAAGAAGTTCATGGTTCATGTATTGCTGAAGCCTGGCTTGGAGAATTTTGAGCATTACTTTACTAGCATGTGAGATGAGTACAATTGTGCAGTAACTTGAGCACTGTTTGGCATTATCTTTCTTTGGGATTGGAATGAAAACTGAACTTTTCCAGTCCTGTGGCCACTGCTGAGTTTTCCACATTTGCTGGCATATTTAGAGAAGCACATTCACAACATCATCTTCCAGGATTTGAAATAGCTCAACTGGAATTCTATCACCTCCATTAACTTTGTTCATAGTGATGCTTTCTAAGGCTCACTTGACTTCACATTCCAAGATATCTGGTTCTAGATTAGTGATCACATCATCATGATTATCTGGGTCGTGAAGATCTTTTTTGTACAGTTCTTCTGTGTATTCTTGCCACCTCTTCTTAATATCTTCTGCTTCTCTTAGGTCCATACCATTTCTGTCCTTTATTGAGCCCATTTTTCATGAAATGTTCCCTTGGCATCTTTAATTTTCTTGAAAAGATCTCTAGTCTTTCCCATTCTGTTGTTTTCCTCTATTTCTTTGCATTTATCACTGAAGAAGGCTTTCTTTTCTCTGCTTGATATTCTTTATAACTCTGAATTCAGATGTAATATCTTTCCTTTTCTCCTTTGCTTTTTGCTTCTCTTCTATACACAGCTATTTGTAAGGACTCGTCAGACAGCCATTTTGCTTCTTTTGCATTGCTTTTTCTTGGGGATGGTCTTGATCCTTGTCTCCTATACCATGTAATTAATCTCTGTCCATAGTTCATCTAGCACTCTATCTATCAGATCTAGTCTCTTAAATCTATTTTTCACTACCACTGTTTAGTCATAACAGATTTGATTTAGGTCATACCTGAATGGTCTAATGGTTTTCCCTACTTTCTTCAATTTAAGTTTGAATTTGGCAATAAAGAGTTCATGATCTGAGCCACAGTCAGATCCTGGTTTTGTTTTTACTGACTGTACAGAGCTTCTCCATCTTTGGCTGCAGAGAGTATAATCAATCTGATTTTTGTGTTGACCATCATGATGTCCATGTGTAGAGTCTTCTCTTGTGTTTTGGAAGAGGTTATTTGCTATGAACAGTGCATTCTCTTGGCAAAGCTCTATTAGCCTTTCCCCTGCTTCATTCCATATTCCAAGGCCAAATTTGCCTGTTACTCCAGGTGTTTCTTGACTTCTTACTTTTGCATTTCAGTCACCTACAATGAAAAGTGCTGGGGTCCAGTCCCAGTAGATCCAGGGAATGTGAAGTGGGGGTGGAGTCAGAGTCTGGAAAAGGAGAAGTTAATTATAAATATAAAGAGATTAGGAAAGAATAGTGTAGCAGGAAAATTGGAGGGGAAAATTTGGTGAATAACTTGGTTTACGTGGAAAACTAATGAAACCTTGAGACGAGAGGTTTGCACCATCTACATCAGGCCACCGGCGTTCAGTTGAAGAGTAGAGGGTGCCCTGCCTTGGGCTCCCTCTCATGTAGATCTTAGAAGGCAGGGCAAATAAGTAGACTTGGTGAGCCTCCGAGTTCCAGATGGGAATTTAGCTGGAAAGGGGGAGAAAAAAACAACATGGAGAATCCCAGCATTGATGCAAGAATCTCAACTTTATTTTCAAAGTCAGCTTATATATCCTAAGTTGTACATAAAGAAATAATGGAGTATGCAGAGGGCAGCAGTCCTGACCCTCATTGAGACAAGGCTTTCTTTTTGCATACCTTCCCATATACAAAAGGTCTCAGGTGGTTTACATTATCTTTTGGCCAAGAGGCTTGTTAACATTTCTATGGCTCTCTTCCTAGATAAATTTCTATCAACCAGAAAACTCTTTTTTCCTAGAAGTGTTTTTCGTTTACTCTGCATCACCCTCAAAGTACTAAATAAAATTACGTTCCTGTAGAATAAAGGTGCAGTGGGTTATAACAAAGAAGGTACTTAACTCAAATATCTAATGTTGTGAATACCAGGTCTACTACCTGTTTTTCTCTATATACCAATTATATCTACAAACAAAAGATATGAAAATTTCGCAGCAAGTATTTACTCAACAAATGAAACTTTTAATCAGTCTTATTCTAATGATTTTGACTTCTTGGAAGCCCCTACATTCCTAGGATGTTTTAAGCTTCCTGTGTCTCTTGGAGTTTGGAGGCTTCAGACAATCACAGGCGCATCTTTAAGAGTCCAGCAGGCAGGCTATAAAGCCATTAGAGGGTTTTTTTTGATTGAAACACTCTTATGATGCCCAGGAGATTTATTATCCAAAAGCTCTAAATTAACCTTTCCCAGAAAAAGGTGGTGGGGGGACAGCCCCCTAATAATGTCAGAAGAATAGATGGAAAGCATAAGACAGTTATGCAGACAGACTGTGGTTATTGGGGATAGACGCTCAGGAAATTCCCGAGGGAACCCCTGAAGCCTGATTGTGCCCTTGCGTTTTGTCAGGCTTCCTTCCTCATGACCTTTGCCACGGGCAGGATTTCTCATGCTGGCTCCCGGCAGAAAAGGACATCTTTTTTCTGTGGTGTTCGTTCTAAAAGATCTTGTAGATCTTCATAGAATCTTTCAGCTTCAGCTTCTTCAGCATTACTGATTGGGTCATAGACTTGGATAACTGTGATACTCAATGGTTTGCCTTGGAGATGAACAGAGATCATTGTGTCCTTTTTGAGATTGCATCCAAGTACTGCATTTTGGACTCTTTTGTTGACCATGATGGCTACTCCATTTCTTCTGAGGGATTCCTGCCCACAGGAGTAGATATAATGATCATCTGATGTAAACTCACCTATTTCATTCCATTTTAGTTTAGTGATTCCTAGAATGTTGAAGTTCACTCTTGCCATCTTTGATATTTAATGGTTTGCCTTGGAGATGAACAGAGATCATTGTGTCCTTTTTGAGATTGCATCCAAGTACTGCATTTTGGACTCTTTTGTTGACCATGATGGCTACTCCATTTCTTCTGAGGGATTCCTGCCCACAGGAGTAGATATAATGATCATCTGATGTAAACTCACCTATTTCATTCCATTTTAGTTTAGTGATTCCTAGAATGTTGAAGTTCACTCTTGCCATCTCTTGTTTGACCACTTCCGATTTGCCTTGATTCATGGACCTGACACTCCAGGTTCCTATGCAATATTGCTCTTTACATCAGACCTTTCTTCTGTCACCAGCCACATTCAAAAGTGGGTTTGTTTTTGTTTTGGCTCCATCCTTCATTCTTTCTGGAGTTTTTTTCTCCATTGAGCTCCAGTAGTATACTGGGCACCTACCAACCCAGGGAGTTCCTCTTTCAGCCTCCTATTGTTTTGCCTTTTCATGCTATACATGGGGTTATTGAGGCAAGAATATTAAAGTGGCTTGCCATTCCTTTCTCCAGTGGGCCACATTCTGTCAGACCTCTCCAGCATGACTCATTCATCTTGGGTGGCCCCACAGAACATGGCTTAGTTTGATTGAATTAGATAAGGCTGTGGTCCATGTGATTAGATTGACTAGTACCAGAAGCAAGCACAGGAGATCCCACCCATGGCAAAGTTGATGAGGAAGAGACCTGAAGGGCAAAGGCAGATCAGGACTTGAGTGACTCCCTGACCCCACCCACGACAAGGTCATGCTTAAGAGGCCTGATGGGCAAGGTGGATCAGGACTCAAAGGGTCCCCTGGATCTGCTCAAGCATCCATCCCCCAAACCAAAATCTGTCTGTTATGCTACACTCTTCTGACATTAACAAGAGCTATCCCTGACCAACTTTCTTTGGAAATTAACCTAGAGCTCCAGTTAATAGTCTCCTGCATATAAAAGGAGTGTCTCAGTTCAAACCTATCTGCTGGCAGTCTAGCTTGTGTGACAGGTTTATCCACACTATTGCTACTACACACATGATTATTCACAACCTCTCAACCATAAACAGCACAGAGAGTTTGGAGTATTTTGAAAGTCTTAGTCAGCATAGGGCTTTTCTAAAGAAAAAACTCATGTTGGTGAAGGGTTTCATTGCTGAGTTAATGATTGCCTCCAGGCCTCCATACCCTTAGGCACCTGAGAGTATGTTAATCAATGTAATTGGAATGTAGAAAAAGATATATAGTAGTTTTTCAATACTAAACTTTTGAGTTAATGAATTTTCTCTTTGTTATAAATCACTTTACTCCTCATTCTTTGTTATAAATTTTTGTATCCTTGCTATGTAAGAATGTAACTTTATCACTATCTTAAGACTAAGCAGATCTTAAAGGAAAACAAGTTTTCTGATTGACTAACCTTTACTAATAGAAAGAAAGATGGGACCATAAAATGTTAATTGGTCTCCGGACCAGAAGATATTGTAAACAAATGTAAAACCCTTGTAAGAACAAAGGTATGCAAAAAACACTCTGTGTTTAGATAAGGGTCAGAGCAGCTGACCCTGCATGACTCTGCTTCTTACATTTATCTCTGTGTACAACTTACAGTATAAAAGCTTCCCTGAAAAATAAAGAGACAGACCAGTTCCATGAAAGCTTGGTTCCCCTGTGTTGTTTTCTTTCTTTCTTTCTTTCTTTCTTTCTCTCTCTCTCTCTCTCTCTCTGTCTCTCTGTCTCTCTGTCTCTCTGTCTCTCTGTCTCTCTGTCTCTCTCTCTCTCTCTCTCTCTCACTGTCTTTTTCAGGCTAATCCCTTGGAGCACAGGGGCCCTCCATGTTCACTTATTTGCCTAGGCTTCTAAGACCTGAATGGGAAGGCACTCTGCATCTTCACTCCCTCCAGAGACTGGGAGGGTGCCTGCAGCCTACGTGAACAGTGCAATTCCTGTGTCTTGAGGCTTTATTGGTTTTCTGTATAAACCAAGGAATATAAGCCTCTATTCTATTCCCCCTTCTCTTTCCTTATCACCAATACCATTTCTCCTGAGGGAATCCCTGGATCCAACTGGGATTGGACCCCGTTAACTAGTTTTCTGTGATTATGATTTCAGTGTGTCTGCCTTCTATTGCCCTTTCACCGCACCTACCGTCTTACTTGAGTTTCTCTTACCTTGGACGTGGGGTATCTCTTCACAGCTGCTCCAGCAAAGTTAAGTCACTGCTCCTTACTTTGGATGAGGGCTATCTCCTCACTGCCACCTCTTCTGACATTGAATGTGGAGTAGCTCCTCTTGGCCATCCTGTGCCCATGCATAAAGGGAATCTATTATTTTCTTTCCCATTTTTTAATCTTTATGTTTGTTTTTTCTTTTTACATTATGACTCCTTTTAAAGGACACAGTACATTTTCTGCTATGAATTTATATTAAGGCTTCCCTGTGGCTCAGTTGGTAAAGAATCTGCTTGCAATCACCATGATGTGGGTTTGATCCTGGGTTGGGAAGATCTGGAGAAGGAAAAGGCAACCCACTCCAGTAATATTGCCTGCATAATTCTATGGACAGAGGGGTCTGGTGGGCCAGAGTCCATTGATCAAAAGGAGTTGGAAACAACTGAGCAATTTTCACTTTTCAATTTATATTATTTATTTTGCTTTTTCCTGTCTTATTTGTGTGGTGGACAAATATTTCTTCCTTTCATTCTCTCTCCTTGATTCCTTCTTGCCTTTCCTAGCGCTGTTTGTGTGTGTGTGGTGGTGGGGGGTGGGCACAGGCTTCTGTAGGTCTTGTGTGTCCTCATGTCCAAGGGTACAGTTTGGGTGTCATAGAGCCTGGGCTGTTGAACCCACCCAGTGACTTCCTGAGAGGAGGGTGAAGCTGGACTCTGCAGGAACACCACCGCTGCCCACTCCTCCTCCAAGACCACAATCTTGACCAGGGTTCTGTGATCCATGTGACCAGTGACCCTGGAGACCCTGTTTCAAGAAGTAAGGCATCAACTGTGACAGCACCAACACTGTTGATTTCACAGTGGATGATGTGGCCCTCAGTTGGGTGCCCTCAGTTTCTGCCCAACCCCTGAGCAGGGGGTTGCCCTCTGTGCCAAGCACAGGTGACTGACTGTGTGCAGGTACTGAGTATCATGAAGCAGTTAGATAATAATGTGAGAACTTGCAGATGGTGTACATGGAGGAGGGCACTGAGAAAAACCTGCACTCTGGCCACATGATGTACATGATGGCCCTCATGGAGGTGGGGGGGGGGGCAGGGGCCAAAGAAAGGGGGTCCACCAGCCAAGGACATGCACGTCTGGTCCAGGCAAGATGGGGAGGGCCTCTGAAGTGATGAGCACACGTCCACTCAGATAGGTATATGGTCACTCCAGGTAGGAGAGGCTGACTTTTAAGGGGACAACACAGGTCCATTCCTGTTAAAAGACACTGACCTCTAAGGGGATGGACACATGTCAACTCCAGGCAGGAGAGTACTGACCTCTGGCATCAGTCACTCAGAATTCCCGAGCAACTTGCATTTCTGAACTCATACCTGTACCCCTGGCCTCTGCAGTGTCTCTCAGAATTTGGCTATGCCAGGTCCCTGACACATCTTTTACTGTTTCCAGTTTTGGGGTGTCCAATCCATTCTATCAGCTACTAGCCAACTCACTTAATGTTTCACTCTGGCCTCAGCCCCTGGTACCCCCACCGCAGAACCTAATGACCCTTGGGGTTTAGAGCTTTTGTCCTGGGCCTCAGTGTGCATGTACCCTGCTGGTCTTGCACACTCCATGGAGTGCAGGCTTCACACAATATTATAAGCACTGCTCTCTGTTGTGCATGCACACACACATGCATATCCGTGCACACACAGACCCTGAACCCATGACATTACCAGCCTGAACCAGATGCCGCCCTGGGGCTGATGGTCCGCGCGCTGAGCTGAGCATTGCAGAGGCCACTCCTTGTTTGCATCCTCTGATGTCACTGTGCTGAAACAGAAGCTGCTTGGGGTCTGCTAAGTCACTTCATTCGTGTCCGACTCTCTGCAACCCTATAGACGGCAGCCCACCAGGCTCCCCGGTCCCTGGAATTCTCCAGGCAAGAACACTGGAGTGGGTTGCCATTTCCTCTCCAATGCAGGAAAGTGACAAGTGAAAGTGAAGTTGCTCAGTCGTTTCTGACCCTCAGCGACCCCATGGACTACAGCCTTCCAGGCTACTCCATCCATGGCGTTTTCCGGGCAAGAGTACTGGAGTGGATTGCCATTGCCTTCTCCAGCTTGGGGTCTGAAGGATGGAAAATAGGTGGAGCTGGGTATTGCTGAGACTCTGTCTCTTATACACATCTCCTCAGGAGGTGGTTATCCTGGTGTGCAGGAACTTCAAGGGCATGATGGAGGACCTGCACAAGCACCTGATGGGCTGCATCAAGAACATCTCTGGGAACATGTTGTGACCCCGTGAGGTAAGCAGGGACCACAAGCTCCTCATGCTCATGGCATTGGGGGCGGTGGGAGCACTAGGCCTCACTGTAATCAGACTATCTGCTCAGTGCATGAGGATGATTCAGGCACTGGGTGACGCCACTCACAGAACCCCAGTAATCCACCCACCAGTGTCTCCACACAAATACTCTGATAACCAGCCCATCACTGTTCACAGGCACCCCAATAACCTACCCTGCCAGGTCTCTATTCAGACACCCCCCAAATCCATCAATTATGCCTCAAGATGCCCCTGTAAGCCACCCACCATTTTCTATCAGAAATCCCAATAATCCACCCACTTTTTTCCACACAGGCACCCCAATATTTGACCCATCAGTACTCAAGACACCCAAGTATTGTACCCACCACTCTCTCCACTCAAATGCCCCCAAATCTACCAATCACTGCTCCAAACACCCCAATAACCCACCCATCACCATCTCAACTCAGACACCCCAGTAATCTACCCATTAGTGTCTCTACTCAGTCATGCCAATAACACACCCATGACTGTCTTTTCTCACAGAGAACCCAATAACCAGCCCATCACTCTCAAAGACACCCTAATAATCCACACATCACTGTAGAGTCTCTGACTCCCCCAATAACCGACACATCATGTCACAAGGCATCCCAGTAACTCTGCACATGTCTCATGGGGACCTGGATGATTCTCCCCACACCCTGAGGGGCTGACTCTGCACCAGCTGTGGTCCCAGGGCCTGCAGGTCATCCTGTTGTACAAGGACAAGGCATCCATGAATCAGCATGCAGAATGGTGCCCCAGTATCCCCTACTGGTGGGGGAATCAGGTGAAGCCCCGAGACCTCATCCACTACCTGGAGCAAATGAAGCACTGCAAGTGAGTGCTTTCTCACACCAGGATACCTGGTCACAAGCATTTCCTAGTGCATGTGGCTGGCTTTGGGTCAAGTGGAGAAATGGAATATGATATATTAGGGGATGTTATTCTAGTCACCACATGGGGAAAAGGGTGTGGTTATCCTTAGGGACATTATTGTGTACAACATAGGGGGTCGGGACGCAGACAGGTCATGAACATCCATGCAGACATTATTGTATCCACCACATGAGGCCAGGACGTGGACATCTTTGGGGTCACTGCCCATCCCTCCTGCCTTCTGTAACAGGAGAAATTCATGCATCAATACCCCTGTGAGCCAATGATTCTGAACTTTGGTCTGTCGGACATGTGAATCTCTGAACACTGTGGAGGCCAGAGTCTGGTCGGGTGATGGCACAGCTTGGTGATTGCATGAGCAGGTGACCCATGGGTTACTGGACACACGGGCAGGAAGCCATGTGGGTGGGTGACCGTGTG
>SJYC01022333.1:0-30887 GCA_006408675.1 Madoqua kirkii | reverse complement strand
TAATTTCATAGAGTACTTTCAAGTGATTTTTAAAACACAGTACTTTCAGTGCCTGTTTCTCAGGGATATACAATAAAAGAAAACCCCAAAGAGGTTTCAAACAACATTAATAGTATTGCTGGTTATGTTGCTACCATTATTTTGAAATTATCTTAGACATATCTACACATACATGAATAAAGCAATGACTAATTATGTTATTAGGAACCAAGACTTTCAGTGTAAGTGAAAAGAGATAGAAATATAAAATTAAAAAAAAATAAATCAAAAGTTATAACAGGGAAATAGTAAAAATTAATGAAGTATTTTTCTTTAAAAAAACTTCTGTGTCAATTGAGAAGGCCTAGAAACAATGATTTAATAAAAATGTGTACTTTTAACACATATATTATGATCTCTAAACACTATTTCCCATCAAAAGGAACTTCTTAGACATATCTACACATACATGAATAAAGCAATGACTAATTATGTTATTAGGAACCAAGACTTTCAGTGTAAGTGAAAAGAGATAGAAATATAAAATTAAAAAAAAATAAATCAAAAGTTAGAACAGGGAAATAGTAAAAATTAATGAAGTATTTTTCTTTAAAAAAACTTCTGTGTCAATTGAGAAGGCCTAGAAACAATGATTTAATAAAAATGTGTACTTTTAACACATATATTATGATCTCTAAACACTATTTCCCATCAAAAGGAACTAGAGCCCCTCGGCTGATTCTAAGCCTAGAACAGGGACTATCACTAGAGGCGGAAACAACTAGCGATGGTAGGAGACAAACACTGCCTGGATTATCCCATGAGAAGTTCGCAGAAACCAGCCTACAGGGCTCCTCCGAACACCAGGAAGAGCCACCATGCAGTATAACCCATCAAGAGTCATAAAACTACTCTGCCCACCTGATGCGAAGATCTGACTCACTGGAAAAGACCTTGATGCTGGGAAAGACTGAAGGTGGGAGGAGAAGGGGATGACAGAAGATGAGATGGTTGGATGGCATTGCTAACTCGATGGACATAAGTTGGAGTGAGCTCTGGGAGTTGGTGATGGACAGGGAAACCTGTTGTGTGGCAGACCATGGGATCACAGCCAGTCAGACAGGACTGAGAAACAACAACATCATTCACAGTATTTTATTTTTTAAAAGTTGAAGGTTTGTAGCAACCAAGTGTCAAGTGTCTATGATTTTCTCAATAGCATTAACTCACTCTGTGTCTCAGTGTCATATTCTGATAATTCAGGCTGTATTTCAAACTTTTTCATTATTATTGCATTTGTTACGGTGATCTGTGATCAGTGAACTTTGATGCTACTCTTGACATTGTTTTGTGGTACCAGGAACCACTCATATTAGGCAGTGAACTGAAACTTCTCTGGCAGTCCAGTGGTTAAGACTCCTGCACTGAGGGGGCACAGGTTCAATCTCTGGTTGGGGAACTAAGATCCTCCATGCCACGTGGCCAAAAAGTATAAATAAATTTTAAAAATTGGGCCAATTTTTTTAACAGAAAATTAAAAAAAAAAAGACAATGAACTAATAAATACTGTGTGTGTTTTGAGAGCTCTACCAACTGGCTTGTACCCCCACCTCTCTCCCTCTCCCCAAGCCTCCCAGTTAAGACACACAATATTGAAATTAGGCCAAATAACAATCCTACAATGGCCTCTAAGTGAAAGGAAGAGCTGGTTGTTTTTCACTTTAAATCAAAAGCTAGAATTAATTAAGCTTACTGAGGAAGGCATATTCAAGGCAGAAAACTCGGCCTCTTGTGCCAAACAGATAGCCAAGCTGTAGATTCAAAGGAAAAGCCCTGACAGAAATTACAAGTGCTACTCCAGTGAACATATGAATGAAAAGAAAGCAAACAACCTTACTGCTGATATGAAGAATGTTTTAGTGGTCTAAAGAGAAGATGAAACCAGCTATACTATTCCCTTATGCCAAAGTCTAAAACCAGAGTAAGGCCCTGCTGCTGCTGCTGCTGCTGCTGCTGCTGCTGCTGCTGCTGCTGCTGCTGCTAAGTCGCTTTAGTTGTGGCCGACTCTGTGCAATCCCACAGATGGCAGCCCACCAGGCTCCCTTGTCTCTGGGATTCTCCAGGCAAGAACACTGGAGTGGGTTGCCATTTCCTTCTCCAATGAGCAAGGCCCTAAGTACCTTCAATTCTACGAAGGCTGAATGAAGCAAGCAAGCTGTAGAAGGGAAGTTTGAAGCCAGCAGAGGCTGGTTCATGACATTTAAGCAAAGAGGCCAACTCCATGACACAGAAGTGCAAGGTGAAGCTGCAAATCATCCAGGAGATCTAGCGAAGACAATTCATGAGGATGGCTAAATAACAGATTTTTAACGCAGACAAAACAGTCTTCTATTGGAAAAAGATGCTATCTAGAAGTTTCATAGCTGGAGAGAAGAAGTCAATGCCTGGCTTCAAAGTGTAAAAGAACTGGCTGATTCTCTTGTTAGGAGCTAACGCAGCTGGTGACTTAACTTGAAGTCAATGCTCACTGACCATTCTGAAAGTTCTAGAGCTAAATCTCTGCTGGTGCTCTATATATGAAACAACAAAGACTGGATGACATAACATCTGCTTACAATATAGTTTACTGAATATTTTAAGCCCACTGTTGGAACCTCCTGCCCAGAAAAAAAGATGACTTTTAAAATGTTACTGCTCACTGAAAATGTACCTGGTTCCCTAAGAGCTCTGATGAACAACAAGATTAAAGTTGTTTTCATTACTGATAACATAAGATCTATTCTGCAGCCTATGGATCAAGGAGTAAGGCTATAGCTTCCAGAGACAGTAATTCCTCTGGTGGATCTGTGCAAAGTGAACTGAAAACCTTCCAGAAAGAATTAATCATTCTAGATGCCATTAAGAATATTCATGATTTATGGGAGGAGGTCAAAACACCAATATTAAAATAGGAGTTGGGGCCTTCCCTGGTGAGCCAGTGGCTAAGACTCCTTGCTCCCAATGCAGGGAGCCCAGATACCTGGTCAGGGAATCAGATCCCACATGCTGCAACTAAAGATTCTGAGTGTAGCAACTAAGATCCAGTAAGGCCAAAGAAATAATAAATGTTTGAAAAAAATAAGATAAGGAGTTTGGAAAAAGCTGATTCTAACTTTCATGGATGACTTTAAGGAGTTTGAAACTTCAGTGGAGGGACTAAGATGCAAATGTGGTTAAGATAGCAAGAGAACCAGAATTCGAAGTGGAGCCTGAGATGTCCCTAAATTACTGCAATTTCACAGTAAAACTTTAATGGAAGAGGAGTTGTTTCTTATGGATGAGCAGAGGCAGTGGTTTCTTGAGATGGAATCTACCAAAGATGCTGTGAAGACTGTTGAAATGACAATAAAGGATTTAGAATATTAAGCTTAGTTAATGAAGTAGAGATAGGGTTGAAAGGATTAACTCCAATTCTGAGAGAAGTTCTATTGCAGATAAAATGGTATCAAACATTGCTAAATGCTACAGAGAAATGGTTGGTGAAAGGAAGAGTCAATCAATGGGGCACACTTCACTATCTTATTTTGTCATATTACCACGCCAACCTTGAGCTATCATCATCCTGATCAGTCAGCAGCCGTCAGCACTATGGCAAGACCAGCAGGCAAAAGATTACAACTCACTGAAGGCTCACATGATGGTTGGCATTTTTTAGCAATGAAGTATTTTTAAATTAAGGTACGTGCATTGTTTTTCTAGACACAATCCTATTGCACATTTAATTTTTTAGACTACAGTATAAACAACTTTAACATGCTCCAGGAAATAAAAAAATTCCTGGGAATGTGTTTATTGTGAAATTCACTTTATTGTGATGATCTGGAACTGAACTCACAATATCTCCAAGGTATGCCTGTACTAAATAAAAAGTTACAATATTTGAAAGGTGCTAGGGCAACAACTTAGCAGCAGCAGCAGGGCAACAACACAACATTTTGCCATGCCTTTCTTTCTACAGGATAAACTATATTTCAAAGTAACCAAATAGTTAATGTGGTAAAATTCGTCACAGAATTACAGCCAATAAGTGCAAAAGAAATAACAGAATATCATCATTTTGTAAGCCTTAGCAATGACTCTGGACAAAAGTTATCAATAGGTACCGCCAATTAAGTGATGTGGAACTCCATAATGGATGTATCAGGTTGACAACATCTTACTCAAATTTATGAAAAGAGACATTTTATGCCCTCAGGTGTAATGTAACAGGAAAAACACAGTATCACCTCTGAACTGCTGCTGCTTCTAAGTCACCTCAGTCGTGTCCAATTCTGTGCGACCCCGCAGACAGCAGGCCACCAGGCTCCGCCATCTCTGGGATTTTCCAGGCAAGAACACTGGAATGGATTTGCCATTACCTTCTCCAATGCATTAAAGTGAAAAGTGAAAGTGAAGTCGCTCAGTCGTGTCTGACTCTTAGCGACCCCATGGGCTGCAGCCTACCAGGCTCCTCCATCCATGGGATTTTCCAGGCAAGAGTACTGGAGTGGGGTGCCATTGCCTTCTCCGCACCTATGAATGATTTTCCTCAAAAACTATTGTAATTTAATTAAGCTTAAACTGAGCAATTATAAATTAAAAAAAAATTTAAGAGACATTAACATTCAAATGCAACCTATAAATTTTGGTGGGATACTGAATCAAACATAAATGACAAAAACACATTTATAAGATAACTGAAGAAATGATAACCCTGTTTTATTTGATACCAAGAAATTATTTTTAAAATTTCTTTAAGTGTGATAATGACTTTGCAGATTTTCAAAAATAAAAGCCTTCCTGCATTAAGATATTGAAAAAAGAAATAAGGAGGTAAAATAAAGAGGAAAAAACTTTGATAATTACTGGCTAGATGGTTGGTTTATATGTCTTTACTGTACTTTGATGTTTCAAAATTTTCCTTCAAGAAACAAAAGGTGGTCCTAGATTGATATTTTCCAAGGGCCAGACATAAGAAAAGGAAAATCTCTCTCAAAGAATAAACCTGAAGCTCTCTGAAGAAATCAGAACATGAAAAAGAGAGAGAGAGATGGGGAAAAAAATATAAGAGGGAATATAAAAAGCACAAAATATAAGATAATGGATAGAAAAACAAACATTATCAACAATCACATTAACTATAAATGGACTAAATGTTCCAGTTAAACAAAGAATGCTCTAAAGAATGAAAAAGGAAATACCACTGTATGTTGTTTACAACAGACAAACCTAAAATACAAGGATAGAGAAAGTTTGAAAATAAAAGAATGGTAAAAGGTACACTTTGCAAATGCTAACCAAAATAAAACTGATGTTACAATATTAATATTAGAACAAAGTTAAGAACAAAAAGCATTATTAGGATATAAAAGTATTTTCATAAATGATATGATAAGTGGTTCAGTCAAGTCTGACTCTGCGATCCCATGGACTCCAACTAGGCTCCTCTGTCCATGGCAATGAATTCTCTAGGCAAGAATACTGGAGTGGGTTGCCATTTCTTTCGCCAATCATTTCCCTTCATAATGTTAAAAGCTTCAATTCATCAAGTAAGAATTTTAAATTTGTAGGTATTTGTTCTCAAAACATGAGATATTTAAAATCCAAAAGTCTGCCTTTAAACAGGAAAACTTAAAACTATTTTAAGTTTTATGGTCACAATAATTTTAAATGTTTGTATTTGTCATCTTATTCTATAGTTTTTGACGTTGCTGATGTTTTCCATTCTTTGATTTGCTATGTTAATGCTGGTGAGCAATGGCACCCCATTCCAGTACTCTTGCCTGGAAAATCCCATGGATGGAGGAGCCTGGCAGGCTGCAGCCCATAAGGTCACTGAGAGTCAGACGCGACTGAGCGATTTCACTTTCACTTTTCACTTTCATGCATTGGAGAAGGAAATGGCAACCCACTCCAGTGTTCTTGCCTGGAGAATCCCAGGGATGGGGAAGCCTGGTGGGCTGCTGTCTATGGGGTCGCACAGAGTCGGACACGACTAAAGTGACTTAGCAGTAGCAGTCTGCTTACTTTTTTTCCCCAATAACCACATTTAACCTTTAATTTCACTAGAAAGCGATTAAGTTTTTCAGAAACATCAGTATACAGGTATAAGACTTTATAGAAATACATTTTTTAAAATTGTGCTTTACATTCAGGTAAGATGCCGAATTTAATAATTACTTCTCCTACCATCATTCTCCTTTTCCATATTTTATTAATAACTCTAGAGAACCAATTCAATAATCTGTTCAAAATGAACAAAATTTAAAGAACCCTAAGATTTAACTTAATAAATGTATTATTTGACTTATTTTTTTCCTGAAGGGGATATTGTGTTATTGTAGGATCATAAGTAATTTTAAGAAAAAATTTTGAGTAGATTCATATTTCTTTTTAGGTAAAATCTTTTGAAACAGTATACCTAGAGAACTCTTTTAATTTTTGAAATGCAAACTATTTACCACAATATGTTAACATTTAAAATCTATCCTTTAATTCTGTCAAGAAAATAAAGGGCTCACTTGCTGTCTCAGAATAAGATCAGGAAAGATTTATTCTTGTTTATTTCTGAGCTGAATTCGTTGGTTACCTGTTTGAGAACATCTTGTTGTTTACAGGTGGAACTCTCATAAAATCAATACAGATAGTCCTGGGTTAAGTAATATTTGATCCATAAATAAATTCATCTTTGTGTAAACTGTTTCATAATTTAACTCTTTGCATTAATATAGAAACATTAAATTTGAATTTGAGTACACAAACTTATAAGTTTCATGTTTCTCCTCCCACAGCTGTCTGTTTGCATTGCATTAAAGTCATTTATGGTTTGATTTTCGTGTAGACATTTCTCATAATAAAAATTGTCCTTTAATGGAAAGATTTCCTTCTAGTTAATTGACAACATTAACATTACATTATTTTTCTGTTTTCCATATTTTTTTCACAGTTCATAATTTAATTTTTCTGTTTATACTTCAAACACAGGTCAATCAAGGCCAGTAATGGCGAATTTTGGGGATTCCAATCACTATCAATTTCGTCATTATGATTCTTCAAAGAATGCAGACTGTTTCACACAGGCCACAAATGGCAGACCTATATACCATGGCATCACTTTTTAAAAATGAGATAGGATACAACAATGAGAGAAATCTAACAATTTAGAAATAGTCTAATAACTGATGCAAAATGCTGTTGAGAAAACTAACTTTCTGACTAGAGAGTGGCTGATTCATTAATATGAAAAACTGATTAACTTCTTATAGAATATTCTCAGTTCTTATACCTTACTGAAAAAACAGACAATTTTAGACACTTCCAAAGGCCTTGAAGAAAACTTGAGGTGGTTTCTTGTGAGTCCCAATCAGCACCACTTAATCAGAAGTCCCCAATTTTTGAAATTTACACAACATACACATGACATTATAGGCAAGGGATTATCTTTTCCAAGGTTGTAATCAATAATCTAAAAAAATCAGCATGCAGTTTTCTCTTTTGGCTGACAGTCATTTTAAAATCAAACTATAAACTTCTCATGAGTTTAACAAGCTCAGAATCATAAATGGAAAGGATTTAAGATTTATTTAGTTCAGAGCATTTAAAGACTGTTGTATGGATATGGAATCTAGTTTCCAGGGTTCCACAAACCTTTCCTAAGAGGATTTCAGTTCCACTATCTTGTGATGTTACTACAATTTAAGAAAACAATTCTAAGTCCATATCCTTGTTCTTCTTTATTTCCAAATCATAATATATTACTCACCTTGCAGTAATATAGCTTATGACAAGGAAATGGTGTAGGACTGAATGGGAAAAGCAGTTGTAGCTACAGTATGTAATTAAACTGGTTTATGAGGACCTATATACTAAAGAAAATAAAAAACAACAGTATTACTATCAACATTGTTTCAACTATCACACCCTAGTTTCCCTTACTTGCTTTATGCTGATTACAGACTATCCCCAAAACACCTGCAAACAAATTGATAACATCTCATTTGCTTTTCAAAAGACTGTTAAAACATGCTAACACTTTGTCATGGTTCTCACACTTTCTAAATATTTGAGAATACCTAAATGCTAGTCCCAGGTTGCCAAGTGGTGCTAGTGGTAAAGAATCTGCCTGCCAGTGTAGGAGATGTAAGAGATGTGGGTTCATCCCTGGGTTGGAAAGATGCCCTGGAGGAGGGTATGGTACCCTACTCCAGTATTCTTGCCTGGGAGAGCCTGGGGGGCCACAGTTTGTGGGGTTGCAAAGAGTCAGACATGACTATAGCAACTTAGCATCATGCATGCATGCAAGGCTAGTTCATTTGCCTCCTTCTGAAATGAATTAAACTCAATCCATTCTAGAAGCCACTTATTAATTCTAAAACTGTGTTCTTTAAACTGTGTTATGTACACAGGTGCATCTTTGTGACATGTTATCAATCTGCAGTGAAATAAAGTAAATCAACCCTATCTCAGAGCACACAATTTTAGTTAGCCCTTTTTTTTCTTTAAGCAAGGCTTTCTCATTGAAGAAAGCAGTGCATTAATTTACATTTTGGCAAAAGTATTTCACCTTTTCTTGAATTAGTAACAGACTGTGCAGATGAGCATGACAGATAGCAATATCCTAACGAATTCAAGAAAAAAAATGTTCTAATAATTTTGCAGTGGTTTCCAAAGAGAGGAAATTTTCCCTCCAGTTTAATACCTAACTTGAGTTGTTATATCTTCAATTTAATCCCACTTTCATATCCTTTATGCTGCTGAGAGCAGATGTCCAAACAACAATCTTCCACGTATATTTAAAAAGCAAAGTTTCCTCCCCACTTTAAGCCCTTTTAAGAAATTAATTTTGAAAGAGTCATTTGGGAAGACCACCATTTTGAAATCATATACTGCTAGTAAATAAACTCAAAACAAGTTAATTATACTGAGCTCTCACAGCACTCATTTATAAGACATACATCCACATACCATTAAATAACATCAAATTTATAATAAATGCTTCAGAGTCTCAATTTTATTTTTAAGAGTTTACAATCTACCATATTTTTAAAAAGAAAGAACAGATTAAAATGAAAATAAAGGCAGCTTTTCTTTATATTGTTAGTATCTTGACTATTTGTTTACCATTAAGGACACAATGATGTAATTATGGAAAAAAAGGACCTAATCAGATGTCACATGTCTCTCTCTGTGCCTGCCTGGAGTTTCAGTTCAGTTCAGTTCAGTCGCTCAGTTGTGTCTGACTCTTTGTGAGCCCATGAGTCACAGCACACCAGGCCTACCTGTCCATCACCAACTTCCAGAGTTTACTCAAACTCATGTCCAGTGACGCCATCCAGCCATTTCATCCTTTCTCGTCCCCGTCTCCTCCTGCCCCCAATCCCTCCTAGCATCAGAGTCTTTTCCAATGAGTCAACTCTTCACATGAGGTGGCCAAAGTATTGGGAGTTTCAGCTTTAGCATCAGTCCTTCCAATGAACATCCAGGACTGACCTCCTTTAGTATGGACTGGTTGGATCTCCTTGCAGTCCAAGGGACTCTCAAGAGTCTTCTCCAACACCACAGTTCAAAAGCATCAGTTCTTCAGCACTCAGCTTTCTTCACAGTCCAACTCTCACATCCATACAGGACCACTGGGAAAACCACAGCCTTGACTAGACAGACCTTTGTTGGCAAAGTAATGTCTCTGCTTTTGAATATGCTATCTAGGTTGGTCATAACTTTCCTTCCAAGGAGTAAGCGTCTTTTAATTTCATGGCTTCAGTCACCATCTGTAGTGATTTTGGAGCCCAGAAAAATAAAGTCTGACACCATCTCCCCATCTATTTCCCATGAAGTGATGGGACCAGATACCATGATCTTAGTTTTCTGAATGTTGACCTTTAAGCCAACTTTTTTACTCTCCTCTTTCACTTTCATCAAGAGGCTCTTTAGTTCCTCTTCACTTTCTGCCATAAGGGTGGTGTCATCTGCATATCTGAGGTTATTGATATTTCTCCCGGCAATCTTGATTCCATCTTGTGCTTCTTCTGGCCCAGTGTTTCTCACGACGTACTCTGCATAAGTTAAATAAGCAGGTGTCTAACTGCTGTCTTATCATATAACAACAGTGGCAAAATTAAACACTCAGCCCTAGGGATGTGCAGGACAGGTACTGTCACCAAACATGCACAAATAGTGTTTATTCACACTCTACTTCCATTTATTTCCTGCTGGGCTATGACTCCAGCGCTATTCAGGTATTGATATTATTTTTAAAACACTGAAGTAAAATACTCCACAGGACTGCAGATCTCATTTTATCACATTTCAGTTACTGCATCTTGTGGATCATGTGTTTTTTACAAATTGAAGTTTTGTGGTAACTCTGTGCTGAGCAGCCTATTTTCCCAACAGCATTTGCTCACTTTGTGTCTCTGTGCCACAGAAACTGTGGTAATTTTCACAAAATTTCACTTTCATTGCTATTATATTTGCTATGATGATCTGTGATAGGTAATCTTTGACGTGACTACTGCAAAAAGATTATTCTTCACCAAAAGCTCAGATGATGGTTAACATTTTTAGCATTAAGGTACTTTTTACTTACAGTAAGTACATTGTATTTTTAGACATAACAGACTACAGTTTAGTATAAACATCACATTTATATGCACTGAGCAACCACAAACTTCACGTGACTTCACTGTGATACCTACTTTCCTGCGGTGTTCAGAAGCTGAACCTACAGTATTTCTGAGGTCTGCCTCCATTTCATTACTTGAATTTTAAGTTTCTCATCTCAGTCTCCTAAAAAGTCATTTCACACACAGAAAATAAACTGGAAAGGACATATTTTATTTCCTAGCATTTAAATATAAATTTAGATAAATGTATCTGTTTATATACCAAAGCTGACAGTTACTTAACAGCAAACACAAGCTCTAAGTTAACTGACTTATATGGCAAAGGCAGTAAAGGCTCAATAAGAAGCATAAAGAAAAGGTTTAGAAGGTAGGAACTAATTAAATCAGAATAGAAAAAAGACTAAATTATATCCTTGAAAACATTCTTACAAATAAACAAGTAATGTATCTAAAAACAATAAGCCTCTAATTTCTAGATTTTTCAAAGATCAGTAACTACATTCTTTAAGAGTCCTCAATGGATGTGGAAACTAGATTGCAGAATAACAGGAAATAAATGAAAGCAGCAATTATACATGCTATGCTTATGATGGCTGAGAGTAAGATGGAAGAGCAATTCACTTAGACCGTATTTCCAGTTTAATATCTTCAATTATGAACTGTCTCTACTTGGATCTTACCTCACACGCAACCTAACAAAATGAACCAACAATAAATTCCACACTACGATCCCTTGTAACTTCATTATGTACATCAGTATCACTAATATTGTCCAAGTCAATGTGATGCAAAACTTCAGCATTATCATTTAAATTTATTAAAAATTCCAAATTTGTAAAAAGTAGAGCAAGTGAACTCAACCCCTAGTGCCCATTTTCCACCAATGAAGAAGATTTTGCCACATATGATTTATATGTAATTTTTTTCTTTGCTGAGCTATTTGAAAGTAATCCTCAACATCATGTAAAGACACACCTCCACATACATATTTTTAATGTTTTTTCTGTCTCTGCAATATCCTCCACATGGAATCAGTCATTAAATCCTACTCTTAATAACCTCATAGCTCAGTTGGTAAAGAATCCGCCTGCAATGCAGAAGACCCCGGTCTGATTCCTGGGTCAGGAAGATCCGCTGGAGAAGGGATAGGCTACCCACTCCAGTATTCTTGGGTTTCCCTGGTAGCTCAACTAGTAAAGAATCCACCTGTAAGGCAAGAGACCTGGGTTTGATCCCTGGGTTGGGAAGATCTCCTGGAGAAGGGAAAGGCTACTCACTCCAGTATTCTGGCCTGGAGAATTCCATGGACTGTGTAGTTCGTGGGGTGACAAAGAGTCAGACACAACTGAGCAACTTTCATTTTCACTTAAAAACCTCAAAAGGTCTCACAGAAATCAATAACAATCCCCCCAAAACATTAAAGTGTGTGGGAGACTGGTCCTCAATTTTTTTTCACCCATCCTCATATCCATGCCTCTCACAGTAAGATTCTTTTCAACAAGGTGGGTGGAGGTCCCCATCCCTTTGGGCTGGCCTGACAACTCGTTTTAGGCAGTAGGCTGTGGCAGAGAAGACAGTGAACTAGTGCCAAGGTAGGTCTTTTTGTAAGGTTTCTCTGTCTCTCTGGACTCTTGCCTCCTCAGTGAGAATAACACTGCAGGATGAGAGGTGACAGAGCAGAGCTGAGTGCACCCAGGTGAGTCTATTCTATATCACACAGCTCCCTGCCAGCCCAGATTAGCACAACCATCCAGCTGGTCCACAGATCTGTGAACTGAAATCAATGTTTACCATTGTGATGCCACTGAGGCTTTGAGTTTTTTGTTAGCACATTACTGTGGCAATAAATAATACAGAAATTGGTACTAATAAAAACAAAACACATGTCACTGACTTTGGGACCAACGTAGTACTTACAAAGGCAAGAAAAATAATGAGGAAACTATATGAGACTTAAAAAACAGTGACCCATGTTTTGTAGTGATAAATTTTTGGTGACTATGCTTTCAAACAATAACTTAAAAGAAGTTAGACTGTATCTAAAAGAAACGTTTTGGCTTGAGTAGACTAATTTTCTGGCAGAATGCTACCTGGTTGCTCTGAGCCAAGTACAGTAAGGTTCTGCAAGAAAGAGATGAGCTAAAGAAACACCTGGTCAGTTGATAAGCATAATCTAGAGAAAACAGAGGGGAATCAAGACCTTCTGGTTTGGAAAATAAAACTTCATACAAAGATCTACCCAAGGGTGTGGCTGCAAATCCCCTTCTTAAGATCTCCAAAAGAGCTAAGGGCAGTGTCTAAGTAGACATTTTCAGCCTGACAAAGTGCTTTCAGGAAGCTCAAGGGCAGGATCCCACAGAATTCTGATCTCCACAGAGTAGTGATTCATCTAGAGAGCAGTCATGTCTCACTAAACAACTGTGGGTGTGGGTTTCAGAGCATGGACTCAGCCATACCAGACACGCAGAATTCCCATCTAGTTTTACAGAGGTTTCACTGGCCAAAGAGCCCCGAGTCCAGCCCTGGGAAGGCTCTGTGTCAGTGCGGGTCCCTGCACCTTCTGCTTGCTCTCCTGGACAACCCTCTGCCAGGGAGGCAACCCAGGCTGTCCTGCTGATGGGTGAGAGATCATGTGGAGCAGAGCACAGCTGTCTTTGTTTTTTCAACAAGATGGCAAAGATGAGATAAACGATCAACAATAAGATTATTTCATCATCTCCCCAGTCATGAACCCACCACTACCATTCCCAGCATAGAGACTCAGGTTTATGTCCTGAGATATTGTGAGCCCCTCTACCCTGTCCCTGGGCCTCTATTTCTTCTGCCGGACCATCCATCCATTCAGTATCATATGCTCTCCATATGCCAGTTAAGTACAATTGTAATAATGGTGACCATGTCATCTGTTCTTGGAAACCACCAGTGGCTACCCCAATCCCTAGTATCAGCTCTCCTCCAGACAACAAAAGCCCTTCACAAACATAACCTCTCCTCTGCTGTCTTTTCTTCTGCAATTCTACCAGAAAATATCCAGCCTCTTAGGACTCTAAAATAACATGCTCATTCCTATTTCCAAGACTGGATTCACAATGTTTTCTCCCACCGAGAGGTTCTTTCACCTTATCCTCTCCCTATCACTCTTATCCATGCTTTGACCCTATCCCCCTGTCATGGGCCTTTCCTGATGTGCTAGCCCAGAAGGAGGTCTTTCACTTCTGATTCCTAGAGCACTTTCTATATATACTTTTTAAAGAGTCATCATTTTGTATTCCTACTAAGCTATTTTGTGTATGTATACTGTGTGTGTATATTCTGCTTTTTTGAAAGCCCACACATTGTCATCTTTTAAAAAAGCAGAAATGAAATCTTTCTTAGCAATTTTCAGTGAAGTCCTCTCAATGCTCAGTACAAATTCATAAACATAAGTTAAATATATAGAGAATCTTCATTAATTATTCATATTCATATTCATAGGAATAATACTCACTTTATTTAGAAATAACATTTCACTAAGAAAATCCTTGAACATAGCTCATTGTTTTCTTTATATACGCTCAAACAAAAGTATGTACTTAAATTTAAATGAAAACTGTACAATTTATCTTATGCAAAATACATAATTTTCACATTAAAATACAAACCCTCTCTGAAATAAATCCACATTGTAGAACTTGTTTAGCTCCACGGAGAATTCTACCATTGCTTGAACTTCAGTCATTTTTAGTTTATACTCAGAAGACAAATCTGGTAACAGCACCTTGGTTAAAGTAGGGGGAAAAAATCATGAGAAGCACAAAAAAATGCCAACTTACAAAATCACTAACATTAAACATATTTCAGAGTATGATACACAGGCAGGAAATAAATATGAAGACAATTCATTTAGTGCTCCTAACTTAGCTTGATCCGACTGTATAAAACCAGAATCTATACATATGTACTCACTATACATATATACTAAGGAAATACTAAACAGCACTTCCCTAGAAGATCTTCCCTGTTTGAATGCTTTTCTAAGATTTGTTTCTCTTTGTGACAACTATGTGATAATAAATAATACAGCAAATTGTTAAAAGTAACTCTTGACTTTATCATAGGTAAAAGGTAACTTTTTAAGAGAAAAATTAAGTTACCTAATTATTCTCTTCTAGTTCTACACTGCACTTCACATAAAGGCAACTCAGAGTCAAAAAAAGAATTGACATTCTTTAAGTCCCATTTAAATTTATGAAGCTTTTTCTCTGTCTGTCAGGTGAAGTTCTTAAATGACTGCTCATTTTTTTAATTAAAATAATTTTTCCCCTCATTACAAAAGTCTAAAGTGTTCATTTTCAAGAGGTCAAGAGAGAGAGACAAGCAAAAAAGAAAACATTTATAATTCTATCCACTGAAATACATACTTGGTATATATTTTTTATATGTGTGTATATTTGTACAATTTCTATAAAAGTAGGATCAAATTATGTATACATTTAATTTAATCTGCGTATTTCATTTATTTTTGTCAATATCTATGTTAATAACTATTATACTGTGATATTATAAACAATCTCCTGTTGTTAGGTTTCAATAGTTTCCATCTTCACACCATTTCAAAAAGCATCATTGCAATCATCCTTGTCAATAATACATACTTTAAAAAGTAATTTGATGTAGTAAGAAAGTGTTGAAAGACAGTTCTAAGAGTCCTTATGTTTCTGCATGTCTTGCAAGCAGAGACACTGACTACCTTTATTTCAGACTATTTTTCAAGGACACATGTTTAGCAGAGCGTCAGGAATCAGGGACAGTGTCTCCTACTGGAGTTAACGGCAAATCTTTTTACTGTCCTGTGTGACAAAGTCTCCTCTTAGGCATAAATCAGCAGGCTCATTGTCCCTCACAAAAGATTCAGGCACCTCAGCTCAGGCGTCCTCTCATGCAGCACAAACTACTCTTATGCAGGCTGCCTCGTACTCTAGCCACTGCTACTGCCCCGCATATAAACTGTCCTTTTCTCTGACCCAGGAGGAGTCTTGAGTCTTTTGCTGATATCCACGGTGCTTGGGAAGGCTAACTTGTTATTTGCAACTGGGATAATATTGACCCTGCACATTTCTTAAAACAGTTCATAGAAATCTAGCAAATATTTTGATCTATTATGAATTAAATGCAAAAGAAATGCCATAGTCTTACCTCTGCTGATCAAAACTTCATTTTAATATCATTAAATAACCAATGCTGCACTTCCAGTTAGTAATTCTTGCTAAAATAATAGTGCTCCCCCTATGAGAAAAAAAAAATAATAACATCTCAAACAAAATAGGAGGCATGCAAATGTCCGTTTTAAGGAAATCTATGCTTTGTTAGTTACTCAGTACTTTCAATTTATCCAAAAGATCCATCTCCCCCATAAGGCTTAGGAATAAGGGTTAGAAATTTGTTTTCATTCAGTTTCACACATCAATAGTAACTATTATCTTTGTTATGATTCACTTGTGTACACTTCAAAGTACAATAATAAATAGAAGAGTATTTTCTTAGTTCAGTGTTTCAGAAACAATCCTCAAGAATACCCAAAACAGTATAAGCTTTTCACTTTTTTAAGAATTTTGTTTATTTATTATTTTTGGCTGTGCTGGGTCTTTGCTGCTGTGCGTAGGTTTTCTCTAGTTGTGGCAAGTGAGGGCTACTCTCTAGTTGCGGTGCACGGGCTTCTCACTGTGGAGCACAGGCTCTAGGCATGTGGGCTCAGCAGTTTTCACACATGGCCTAGCTGCCCCACAGCATGTGGAATCTTCCTGGACCAGGAACCGAGCCTGTGTCCCCTGCACTGGCAGGTGGATTCCCAACCATTGGAACCACCAAGGAAGTCCTAAGCTTATCAGTTTTTAGATGTAGAACTCGCCATTTTAAAATATGTTGTTCCCTTGGTAGAAGAAATGATTTCTGAAACTTCACACACAGATAAATAGAGAGATATGAAACATGTGTGTGTATATACATACACACATATGCTATGAGCTATCTAAAATATTCTGACGAAAAAGGTGCCTGGATACACTGTGGATAGTTTTTTTTTTTCCCACACTCCAAATATTTATTGCTTAAATTAAAAAAAAGTCTTTTGCCTTTGGTATAATTATTTTAGGTACTAAAAATATTAGAATGAAGACCACATTCACACTTCGCAGATTTTTTTCTTCTTTCCATCATGTACATATAGACTTTACCACCCTCCTTAATTGTTAAAGCTTAATAATCACATCAAAAGATTTTTACAGTAACTATTTCTAAGGAGATCAAAATGACACTGCCTTTATATATTTCCTGTTCATGGAAGTAGTCTCTTCTCTAAGACAGCTTCTCCTGTACATATATTCTTTATATTCTTGTGTTCTAGCCCTGACTGTGTGTCAAGTTTGGTTAGGTCTCCATGCCTTAACTTACTCAGAAATAAAATAGGTATTCATTCATTCATTCATTCATTCATTCATCTATTGAACACTTACTATAAGCTAGCAAATGCAAGAGGTCAAGACCCTGGTAAGTTCCCAACACCTCAAAAAGCTCACTAGCCACCAGGAAGAGATTAATATAGATTAAGTACAGGACAATGATTAAAACAAGGCTTAGGATCTGAGTCCAAATCCAACATTTTGGTAGTTTACCTCTCACGATTTCATTTCCTTCATGGAACATAGCATCTCTACCACCTGTATCAGTAGGCCTGTTATCTGAGGAAGAAATATATGTTTTCCTCATTTAAGCAATTTCACTTTTGTATCCCTTTACAGCCTTTTCTTCAATACAGAAATTAATATCAGAATTAGAGAACTGTCATAACAAAATTCTAAAATACGTGGCACTGGCTAAGTCACTGGGTAGCAGGCAACAGAGTAACACACAGAACTATAAGAAAATAATGGTGACCCTGGTTATATTGGAGCAAAACATGCCAGAAACTGTTGTCGACAGTAACTTACAGAACGTGGTGCCCATAAAAACCTGAGAACTTCAAGGTAAGAATATGAAAAGAACCACAACGTTCATGTGTGCCAATGGTTCTTTGCTGCCTTTACTCAGGCAAGAACTGGCCAGTTGGCAATGAAAGATGGAAGGAAATAGAGTAGAAATGGGTCCCTGTAGTCAACTCCTTCAATATTTGCATTATCAGGAGATAAGATTATTAGTACTTTTCCCAAAGACTTCTACTAAGACATTTTTTCAAAACAAACTGTTTATTGAAGTATAGTTGATTTAAAATGTATCATTTCAGGTATACAGCAAAGTGACTCAATTACATATATATTCCTTTTCAGACTTTTTTCCATTATAATTCTTTACAAGATACTGAATATAGTTCCTTGTGCTATACAATAGGTCCTTGTTATTTATTTTATATACAGTGGTTTTTATATCTCCTATCCCAATCTCCTAATTTATTCCTTTCTCCCCAACATTTCCCCTTCGGTAATGATAAATTCTTTTTCTAGGTGAGTCTATTTTTGTTTTGTGAATAAGTTCATTTGTATCTTTTTTTTTTTTTAGACTCCACATATAACAGATATCATATGATTATCTGTCTTCCTCTATCTGACTTACTTCACTTAATATGATAATCTCTAGGTCCACCCATGTCTGCAAATGGCATTATTTCATTCTTTTTTATGGCATCACCAAGTCAATGTACACGAATTTGGGTAAACTCCAGGAGTTGGCGATCAACAGGGAGACCTGGTGTGCTGCAGTCCATGAGGTCGCAGAGTTGGACAAGACTGAGTGACTGAAGTGAACTGAATATGCCAATGTATGTATGTACCACATATTTATCCATGTATTTGTTGATGAACATTTAGGTTGCCCTGACTACCGTAAATAGTGCTGCTATGAACAGTGAGTTGCAGGCATCTTTTCAAATTAGAGTTTTCATCTTTTCAGATGTATGTGCGGAAGTGGGACTGCTGGATCATATGGTAACTCTATTATTTTTAAGGAAACTCCATACTGATCTCTATAGTGGCTGTACCAACTTACATTTGCACCAACATTGTGGAAGGGTTCCCTCTAATCCATGGCCTTGCAAACATTTATGGACGATGGCCATTCTGACTGGTGTGAGACAATACCTCACTGTAGTTTCTATTTTTTATTGAAGTATAGTTGATTTACAATGTTGTGTTAAATTCTATGGTATAGCAAAGTGACTCAGTTATACACACATATATCCACTGTTTTTTGTTATGATTTATCACAAGATAATGAGTATTATTTGTTCCCTATGCCATACAACAGGACCTTGTTGTTCCTCTACCCTATATGTAATCGCTTGTATCTACTAACCCCAAACTCCCAGTCCATCTTTCCCCAAACCCTCCCACTTGGTACACAAATCTGTTCTATATGTCTGTAGATAAGTTTAATTTTAAATTCCACATATAAGTGATACCATATGGTACCTGGCTTTCTTTTTCTGACATACTTCACTTAGTATGGCAATCTCTAGTTACCTCCATGTTGCTATAAATGGGCTTACTTCATTCCTTCTTATCCTGAGCACTATGTCATCATATATATATGCATATATATACACACACATACCACATCTTCACCATTCATTCATCTGTTGATGGACATTTAGGTTGTTTCCATGACTTGACTATTGTAAACAGTACTGCTACAGAACATAAAGATGCATGTATCTTTCTGAATTATAGTTTCGTCTGGATATATAGCCCAGGAGTGAGATTACTGGATCATATGCTGCTGCTGCTAAGTTGCTTCAAAAGCATCCAACTCTGTGAGACCCCACAGACGGCAGCCCACCAGGCTCCTCCGTCCCTGGGATTCTCCAGGCAAGAACACTGGAGTGGGTTGCCATTTCCTTCTCCAATGTATGAAAGTGAAAGTGAAGTCACTCAGTCGTGTCCGACTCATAGCGACCCCATGGACTGCAGCCTACCAGGGTCCTCTGCCCATGGGGTTTTCCAGGCAAGAGTACTGGAGTGGGTTGCCATTGCCTAGTAATTCTATTTTTAGTTTTCTGGGGAACCTCCAGCCTGCTTTTCATAATTGCTGCACTAAGTTACCAATCAGTGGGAATGCTTTCTCCACACCCTCTCTAGCATTTGTTATTTGTAAACTTTTTAATGATGCAGTGGTATTTCATTGAGGTTTTGCTTTTCATTTCTCTAATGGCTGACAATGTTAAGCATCTTTTCATTTGCCTATTGGCCACCTGCATGGCTCCTTTGGAGAAATGTCTATTTAGGTCTTCTGCCCGTTTTTTTGATTTTTTTTTTTTTTTTTTTGCTGTATCATATGAGTTGTTGGTATATTTTGGAAATTAGGCCCTTGTCAGTTGCATCATTTGCAAATATTTTCTCTCATTTTGTAGTTAAATCTTCATTTTTTTATGGTTTCCTTTGCTGTGTAAAAGTTTATAAGTTTGATTAGGTTCCATTTGTTTATTTTTGATTTATTACAGTGTTTGGTCTATTTTACTCTAGGAGTTTTATATTATCCAAACTTACATTTAGGTCTTTAATCCATTTTGAGTCTATTTTGTATATGGAGTTAGAGAACGCTGCAATTTCATTTTTTTACATGCAACTGCTCAGTTTTCTCAGCACACTTACTGAAGAGACTGTTTTTTCTCCTCTGTATATTCTTCTTCCTCTGTCACTGATTAACTGACATAAGAGTAAGGGTTTATGTATAGGTTTTCTATTCTCTTTCATCAATCTATATGTTTGTTTTGATGCCAGTACCATACTGTTTTCATTATTGTAGCTTTACAGTATAGTCTGAAGTCAAGGAGTATGATTCCTCCAGCTCTGCTCTTTTTTCTCAAGATTTTTTTGATATTTGAGGTCTTTTGTATTTCCATACACATCTTAAAATTTCTGTTCTAGAAAACCCTAACAATGCTACCAGTAAACTAATGGAACTCATCAGTGAATTCAGTAAAGTTGCAGGGTACTAAATTAATATAGAAATCTGTTGCTATGTCTATAGACAAAAGTGAACTATCAGAAAGGAAAATTAAGGAACAATCCCATTTATCATTGCATCAAAAAGAATAAAATGCCAAGGAATAAACCTACCTAAGGAGGCAAAATCTGTACTCCAAAAACTCTAAGACACAGATGAGAGAAACACAAGTCAATAAAAACAGATGGAAAGATATACCATGTTCTCGAATTAGAAGAATCAATATTTTAAAATGACCATCCCACCTAAGGCCATGTACAGATTTAATGCAATCCGTATCAAATTACCAATGGCATTTTTCACAGAACTTTTAAGACTTCCTGAGGAAACAAAGAAATACAGCACTGTGGATAAGATTATATTAGGGTGCTGCCATCCCTCTCAGCAATGCCTCTTGTTTCAGATGCCTTCAAGACAAAGAGAAAGTGCTGACTGCACAGGAAAGCAAAAAATAAGTCAGGCTTAAGAACCACAGCAGGAAAGAACTATTTTGCCGTAGTGACTGGCATCAGAATTGAATGGAAACAAACACAAATGAATCCTACTATATTTTTGAGAGAATTGTATTTGTAAATGTTTGCTAACCTGCAAACACCTACGACTGTGTAACTTGCAGATGGCAAGCCTACCATAGCACAAAGCTAACTATGAAAACTAAATGCCTTCCCAACTGGGAAAATTTTCAATACCAACTTCAGATGTGATCACAGAGGTTAAGGAAGAAATACTCGGACAGCAAAGACAGGGGTCAGAGTACAATGAATATAGGCATTCTCACCATAAGAGCTGCTACACCATTACTGCCCAGCATTACCCTCAACCAGTGATTTCTCTCATTGTCTGCTTACCCAAATAGAAAATTTTATTATTCTTTTCCTGTTTTTGATCCACCACTATATGTCAGGTATATGTGGGAGGGGCAAGGGAGGAACAGTAACTGTGTTTTGTCTCCAGGTCACTGGACTTGCAGATCTAACAGGTGGATCTGCTCTCTCAGTTGGATTAATGATGCAACAGGAGGATGGATCCTGGGTTGTCTCCTTTGGCAATGGGAACTGGAGTATTTTCAATAGGCAGCATGAAGGATACACAAAGATACTTTAGTAGGGGAACTGCAAGACTGTGGTTGACAACTTGTCATTTCTGTTTTCCTCTTCTTTTCCTGCTGAATGATCAGCAATCCTGAGTTGAGATTTCCCAACCATCCCTGAGGCAAGTGTGGCCAATCCACCCTTTCTGTGGACTGCAAATGAAGTCCACAGACAGATATGTAATGTCTGCCTCACTTGTTTAAAAGGAAATTCTTGGCTCTAGATTTCATTGCTTCCTTTATCTACAGGCTGGAATACCATTTTAATAGTGATCTAGTATTGAGCACACAGATTAAGACAGAACCCTGAAAAATGGCAAAATAGAAAGATGGAAAGATTCGGGATTCTGGAATGGTTTCATAGAGTACAGATGTCAAATTTATCTAGACTGCTCAGACTTTCATTTTATAACTCTTTATCACAGCAACTGTACCTAACCTATAACCTAAGTAACATATCTTCCCTTCAGGCTATTTTCAAAGAAGCAGGCAAATGATCCTTTATATTACATATGTTAATTAATAATTATATATTGCATACAATAACAATAAAATAAAATGCTATATGACAATATACATGATTTTAAAATAATTCAAATCATCTTTCTTCCATTCCAAACCCCCAATGGCTTTCTACCATGTTCAGTAGCACTACCTTACAATGGCCTATATGATGACCTTACAAAACCTGGTTCTTCCACCACGTCTCTGACCTCATCTCCTAAGTGAGCCGACTCCAATCACACTGCTTGCTATTTCTCAAACACACCAAAGAGACTATGCTTCAGGGCTTTTGCAGTTTTGCAGTTGTTGCCTCGGACATTCATCCCTCCAGGATATCCAAATGACTCACCTCCTAGTCTTGATTCTCTGACTTCCCTGGTGCCTCAGATGGTAAAGCGTCTGCTGACAATGGGGGAAACCCAGGTTCAACCCTTGGGTAGGGAGGATCTCCTGGAGAAAGAAATGGCAATCCACTCTGGTACTCTTGCTTGGAATGGAAATCCCATGAACAGAGGTGCCTGGTAGGCTACAGTCCATGGGGCCACAAAGTCAGACACAACTGAGTGACTTCACTTCACTTTCTTGATTCACTGAGTGAGACAAGGCTGTGATCCATGGGATCAGTTTGGTTAGTTTTCTGTGACTGTGGTTTTCATTCTGTCTGCCCTCTGATGGATAAGGATGAGAAGCCTGTGGAAGCTTCCTGATGGGAAGTACTGGCTGTGGTGAAAACTGGGTCTTGCTTTGGTGAGCAAGGCCATGCTCAGTAACTCTTTGATCCAATTTTCTATTGATGGGTGGGGCTGTGTTCCTTCCCTGTAGTTTGGCCTGAGGTCAACTATGGTAGGGGTAATGGTGAGTTTCTGCAAAAAGACTTAGGTCACCACCCTAGGACTGTTGTAGTCAATGATACTGACCCCGTGGCAGGCCACTGTCAACTCACATCTCCACTGGAGACTCCTGGACGCTTTCAGGCAAGTCTGGCTCAGTCTCTTGTGGGGTCACTGTTCCTATCTCCTGGGTCCTAGTGCATAAAAGGTTTTGTTGTTCCCTCCAAGAGTCTGTTTCCCCAGTTCTGTAGAAGTTCTGTAATCAAAAGTCAGATTCCCTGGGGATATGCAGTTCCTTTGCTGGATCTCAAGGTTGGGAAATCTGTTGTGGACCTAGAACTTTTGCAACAGTGTGAGAACTTCTTTGGTATAATTGTTCTAATCACATGGATCACAGCCTTGTCTAACTCAATGAAACTCTGAGCCATGCTGTGCAGGGCCACCCAAGATGGATGGGACATGTTGGAGTAGTTCTGTAATCAAAAGTCAGATTCCCTGGGGATATGCAGTTCCTTTGCTGGATCTCAAGGTTGGGAAATCTGTTGTGGACCTAGAACTTTTGCAACAGTGTGAGAACTTCTTTGGTATAATTGTTCTAATCACATGGATCACAGCCTTGTCTAACTCAATGAAACTCTGAGCCATGCTGTGCAGGGCCACCCAAGATGGATGAGACAGGTTGGAGAGTTTGGACAAAACGTGGTCCACAGGAGAAGGGAACAGCAAACCATTTCAGCATTCTTACCTTGAGAACTTCATGAACAGTATGAAAAGGCAAAAAGATATGACACTGAAAGATGAACTCCCAAGGTCAGTAGGTGCTCAAGATGCTACTGAAGAAGAGCAAAGAAATAGCTCCAGAAAGAATGAAGAGGCTGAGACAAAGACGAAACAATGTCCAGTTGTGGATGTGACTGGTGGTGAAAGTAAAATCCGATGCTGTAAAGAACACCACTGCACAGGAACCTGGGATACTGTTAGGTCCATGAATCAAGGTAACTTGGAAGTGGTCAAACAACAGATGGCAAGAGTGAATTTTATGAATCAGTGAATTCAAATGGACCAGAATGGGCAAATTTAATTCAAATGACCATTATATCTACTACTGTGGGCAAGAATCCCTAAGAAGAAATGGAGTAGCCATCATAGTCAACAAGAGTCAGAAGCACAGTACTTGGGTGCAATCTCAAAATGACAGAATGACCTCAGTTCGTTTCCGATGCAAATCATTCAATATCACAGTAATATAAGGCTATGTCCCAACTACTAATGCTGAAGAAGCTGAAGTTGAATGGTTCTGTGAAGACCTACAAGATCTTCTAAAACTAATACCAAAAAAAAAAAAAAAAAAGATGTCCTTTTCATCATAGGGGACTGGAATGCAAAAGTAGGAAGTCAAGAGACACCTGGAGTAACAGGCGAGTTTGGCCTTGGAGTACAGAATGAAGCAGGGCAAAGGCTGACAGAGTTTTGCCAAGAGAACACACTGGTCATAGCAAACACCCTCCTCCAACACAAGAGAAGACTCTACACATGGACATCACCAGACGGTCAATACCAAAATCAGACTGATTTTATTCTTTGCAGCCAAAGATGGAGATGCTCTATACAGTCAGCAAAAGCAAGACTGGGAGCTGGCTGTGGCTTAGATAATGAACTCCTTATTGTCAAATTTAGACTTAAATTGAAGAAAGTAGGAAAAGCCACTAGACCATTCAGGTATGACCTATATCAAGTCCCTTATGATTATAGAGCAAAAGTGACAAAAAAGATTCAAGGAATTAGATCTGATAGACAAGAATGTCTGAGCAACTATGGATGGAGGTTTGTAATATTGTACAGGAGGCTGTGATCAAAACCATCCCTAAGAAAAAGAAATGCTAAAAGGCAAAACAGTTGTCTGAGGAGGCCTTACAAGTAGCTGAGAAAAGAAGAGAAGAGAAAGGCAAAGGAGAAAAGTAAAGATATACCCATCTGAATGCAGAGTTCCAAAGAATAGCAAGAAGAGATAGGAAAGCCTTCCTAAGTGAACAATGCAAAGAAATAGAGAAAAATAATAGAATGGAAAAGACTAGAGATCTCTTCAAGAAAATTAGAGATACCAAGGGAACATTTCATGCAAAGATGGGCTCAATAAAGGACAGAAACCTAAAGGCTGAGGCCTAACAGAAGCAGAAGAGATTAAGAAGAGGTGGCAAGAATACACAGAAAAACTATACAAAAAAGATCATATATGACCCAGATAACCACGATGGTATGACCACTCACTTAGAGCCAGACATCTTGGAGTGCAAAGTCATATGGGCCTTAGGGAGCATCACTACGAACAAAGCTAGTGGAGATGATGGAATTCCAGTTGTGAAAATGCTGTACTCAATATGTCAGCAAATTTGAAAAACTCAGCAGTGGCCATAGGACTGGGAAAGGTCAGTTTTCATTCTAATCCCAAAGAAGGGCAATGCCAAAGAATGTTCAAACTACTACACAATTGCACTCATTTCACATGTTAGCAAAGTAATGCTCAAAGTAAGCTAGGCTTCAATAGTATGTGAACCAAGAACTTTCAGAGGGTCAAGCTGGATTTAGAAAAGGCAGATAAACCAGAGATCAAGTTGCCAACATCCACTGGATCATAGCAAGAGAGATTTCCAGAAAACTCAAGATAATTTTTTTCAAGAAAATTCCAGAAAAACATCTACTTCTGTTTCATTGACGATACCAAGCCTTTGATTGTGTGGATCACAACAAAATGTGGAAAATTCTTCAAGAGATGGGAATACCATACCCACCTTACCTGCCTCCTGAGAAACCTGTATGCAGGTCAAGAAACAACAGTTAGAACCAGACATGGAACAATAGACTGGTTCTAAATGGGAAAAGCGATACATCAAGGCTGTATATTGTCACCCTGCTTATTTAACTTATATGCAGAGTACATCATGCGAAATGCTGGGCTGGATGAAGCATAAGCTGAAATAAAGATTGCCAGGAGAATTATCAATAATCTCAGATATGCAGATGACACCACTCTTATGGCAGAAAGCAAAGAGGAACTAAAGAGCCTCTTGATGAAAGTGAAAGAGGAGAGAGAGAAAGCTGGCTTAAAACTCAACATTCAAAAAACGAAGATCATGGCATCAGGTCCCATGACTTCATGGCAAATAGATAGGGAAATAATGGAAACAGTGACAGACTTTATTTTCTTGGGCTCAAAAATCACTGCAGATGGTGACTGCAGCCATGAAATTTAAAGATGCTTGCTCCTTGGAAGAAAAGCCATGACAAACCTAGACATCCTAGAAAGCAGACACATTACTTTGCCAACAAAAGTCCATGTAGTCAAAGCTATGGTTTTTCCAGTACAGATGTGAGAGTTGGACCATAAATAAGTCTGAGCAGGGAAGAACTGATGCTTTTGAACTGTGGTACTGGAGAAGACTCTTTAGAGTCCCTTCAACTGCAGGGAGTTCAAACCAGTCTATCCTAAAGGAAATCAACCTTGAATTCTCACTGGAAGGACTGATGCTGAAGCTGAAGCTCCAATACTCTGTCCATCTGACGCGAAGAACTGATTCACTGGAAAAGACCCTGATGCTGGGGAAGACTGAAGGCAGGAGGAAAAGGGGATGACAGAGGATGAATGAGATGGTTGGATGGCATCACCGACTCAATGGACATGATTTTGAGATGGTGAAGGAGAGGGAAGCCCAGTGTCCTGCAGTCCATGGGGTTGCAAAGAGTCGGACATGACTGAGCAACTGAACAATAATAACTGAATAATTCCATAAATATTAACTATTATTATTTTATATTTAAATCCAACCAACTTGAAGAAAAGAATTATTATTTATTATTACTGATAAACTGAAAACAGACATGAATGAACAAATCTTTATGATAAAATTAATTACCAGTATAAATCCAAAGTTTTTTAGTAATTTCCTTCACTTTTCCTCTCATATCCTGCTGTGCTTTTTGTTCTTTATTTGCTGCCTAATTTTTCTCAATTTATCCCTTTTTACTGACTATTCCCAAGTGGAAACATACAGCACATGTACAGATATATACAGAGTAATACTAATATATCTATTTTTATCCCCCCGCAAAAAAATCCCAAAGGAATTATTTTTACATAATGATAGAAGAAAAAAATTCAAAGAAGAGACTAAAGGAAATGAAGAGTAGACAAAAGAGAAAGGAAAGAGAAATTCAGAGGACTTTCAGAGTCCAGGGGCTCTATGGGACTCTCTCCTCTTCCCTATTTTATGGAAGGACTGCCACTCAGCTCAACACAGTCCTGGCTAGCCCAGCATGATCACGGGCTTCTAAATTTTCAAGTAGAAATTGAAAATGTTTTTTTCTAAGAGTTTTCACCTAAATTTCTCCTAAATTTTAGATGTTGCCGACTAGTTAAAAAACAAACAAAATAAGCAAAACCTGTGCAGTTAAAATCAAATTCCTCTACAGGGCAAATTCATTCCAAGTTTGCAATCGACTTAGCATAGGTTCTCATGCCACTCAGTTCATCAGGCAAAGATCTTTCATCAAACAGGGAAGTTCTGGCCTGTCTTCTCTCAAGAGTAAAAGAAGCTCAAAGAGAAGACTTCTTTCCTTTTACCCAGACATGCCTGGGAGACTTTCCACTGTCAGGAACTCCCTTCACCACGGCCTCTTTCACAGTCTGCTAGCAGGCTCAGATCTGTCACTTTCATCTGAGCCTGTGAAGCTGTAGGAACCCTGACTTATCTGAGACTGATCATCCGCTCTATTATCTCAGCCCTGGCAAAGTAGCCTAAACAGAGCAATCTGAGAGGTCTGTTCAAGTAGGCCCCTGGGTCATTTCCAAGGTCCCTAAGAAAGAACTTAGCTAAATAGACTATAGCCCTCAATCCAAAGATGCCACAGGGGAACCTCAAACAGGAACTGCCCTGATACCAAACGAGAACTGTTCGCTGAATGGCTCTGAGATCTGAGGAGATATTTCTCTGACAGTCAAACCTGACAATCCCCTTGTAATACCTCAGGGAAAGGCAGACTGCTCCCAAAGAAGCAAGATCATCTGTTGGTGTGAAAGACAGTTGGGCCCTCGAGAGCCAGTCCATCCCACACCACGGCCACAAGCCACACGTGGTCAGTAATCTGATTTACTGCACAGTCAAAACTCAACTACTGTGACTGAAGAAATGCATTTAAAATTTTTACTTTTACATTTATATCCAAACACTGAAGCAGTGTAAATATATTTTAATTAAACATAACTTTATTGCTGACAGGACTGTATTTTACTTAAACTGTTACAGATGTAGTTACTAATTGAGACATGCTATAGATGTACACACTGGGTTTCAGAGACTTAGTACACAAAAGAATGTAAATATCTCATTAATATTTTTTATACCGACCACCTCTTGAAATACAGAGAAGAAAATGGCAACTCACTCCAGTATTCTTGCCTGGAGAATCCCATGGACAGAGGAGCCTGACAGGTTACAGTCCATAGAGTCACACAGAGTCGGACATGACTGAAGCAACTTAGCATGTGTGCATCCTTAAATAATATTTTGCATACGTTGAATTAAATAAAATATATTATACAAATTAATTTTATCAGTTTGTTTTTATTTTTAAAAATGCAGCTCCTTGGACATATTTTATTACATATCTCTCTCAGATTTCTACTGGACCTGAGCCTAAGAATGCCAATCCACCTCCCGCCTGGAAAATCCCATGGACGGGGGAGCCTGGTGGGCTGCAGTCCATGGGGTCGCGAAGAGTCAGACATGACTGAGCGACTTCACTTTCACTTTTCACTTTCATGCATTGGAGAAGGAAATGGCAACCCACTCCAGTGTTCTTGCCTGGAGAATCCCAGGGACAGGGGAGCCTGGTGGGCTTCCGGGTGCACAGAATCAACTGAAGCGACTTAGCAGCAGCAGCAGCAGCAACCACTAGAGTGCACAGTAACTGTACCAGAAATAGCACTGGGTGCTTAAACACTTGGCCGAGCTTCTAAGACCAGGGCTGTTCACTCTCACTGGATCAGTGGAGACCTCCAGTATCTTCAAGGGGAGTCCAGGCACGGCTATCTGGAAAAATATGTAAGATGCCCTTGTACCACCCACACCATCCTGAAACAACAGCTAACCATTCTGAACTTTGCCTGAACTCCTGATTGTTTCAGAAACCTAAAAAGAGGACACGGACATGTCTGAAACTGAGAGGCACAGCTCAGAGGTTCCTTAAAATAGACTGGAGACCACAGGCAATGATGAGATCCTTTCTCAGTAATCAAAGAGTGAACAGCCTTGACTCTTGAACTACAAACCCAAAAGAGATATCTTGAGGATGTTCCTTCTCCTAAAGCTGAGGGTAAACAAGCTAAACAAACTGGAGATTTCAGACACTCTCTTTGTCAACCCAAGAAATAAGGGACCACTTCTGTCAATTATAAAGCCAATGGCTCCAGCTTCTAAATCCCATTCCCAGGTTAGCAGTCATGGGACAAATGGGTTCAGAGCCTGTAATACTGACAGTGCAAATAATAATGTCCAGCTGTACGCAGAAGTTAGGTACTAAAGACACCATATAAGGCAAAAATCATCTATGGACCCACTTATCTGTAGAACAGCTCCACGTTAGCAATCAATACATCATTTCTCAATGAGTAAAGCACATTCATTTTTTTTTCTTTCAGCTTTAGGAAAATTCACTAGGTTTTTAGATAAACACTATGTAATGTAGTAAACTTGCACTTAGGAGCCAAAGTGTACAAAAACCTACATGTCTTTAAACGTTCACACTCAGTGTAATGAGATGCTCACATTCAGACAGACACACAGGAACTGAAACCAAGTGAGGGAACATCAAGTTAAAGCCCAACCAGATAAGGCGCTCACACTATGACAGACATCTAGGGACTGAGAGTGACACCGGGATCTGGGACCAGTGAAGGCAAGGGCATCTAAACTAACATGCACATTTCAGTTACAGTTTGTTAAACAGGAACACGATGGAACAAAGAGATCTTTTAGATCCTAAGATCATTAGATCCTTTTAGAAGGCTAACTCAATCCATTTAATAATAGTCAATTTGGGGTCCATTCTGGGGGCGAGGGGGATCTTCTCCCAATGAATAAGCAAGAAGCCCCAAAGAAGGGCACCCCAGAAGCCTTCAGAATGCTGTTCTCATAACTTTGTGAATAATATTTCTGTAACATCCAAGTTCTGTGTGAGAGTAGGAAGATCCATCTCTTGGACAAAGTATCCTCAGCCACCACCTTTCCTAAGTACCACTAACTGAGGGCACAGCAGAACTCCAGTACACAAAAGTCAAGCCCTTCAAGGACCTCAAGCCTTTGAGCTAATCTCGATCAAGTCAAACCAGACAGCCATAAACTGAGAATAACCAGCCAGTGACGTCTATAGAGTTGTACACCTGTAATCCTGCTATCTGGTGTAACTCTGGCCCCTAAATTGATTAAGTGTGCATTGGTTGGTTCAGTCTAAATATCTGGCCTATGGTCCTGTTTCTGGATTTACATTCAGTTCCCTTTTGGATTGACTGAGGTCTTGACACCCTGATCAGCTCTGAAAGCTCCCTCTTTTTGGAGCTAAACACACTACGCCACTGGATTACATCCTACTCTAAAATGGTCAAGTCACCTGGCACTCTCCTGACTCAGGATCACCATCACTCAGGTGGCTTTTAACCTTTTTGCCTTCACAATTATTCACACATGCAGCACCCTTTCATCAATAACATCTCTCATCTTAAAAGGTGATTTACAATGAAGAGGAGCTTAAAAGAATTGCTATGAATAAAGGGGACATGGAAAGTAAGGAAAATCACTGGTCTAGAATCTTTTGCTGTCA
>SJYC01022332.1:0-28800 GCA_006408675.1 Madoqua kirkii | reverse complement strand
AAAAAAAAAAAAAAAAAAGATGTCCTTTTCATCATAGGGGACTGGAATGCAAAAGTAGAAAGTCAAGAGACACCTGGAGTAACAGGCGAGTTTGGCCTTGGAGTACAGAATGAAGCAGGGCAAAGGCTGACAGAGTTTTGCCAAGAGAACACACTGGTCATAGCAAACACCCTCCTCCAACACAAGAGAAGACTCTACACATGGACATCACCAGACGGTCAATACCAAAATCAGACTGATTTTATTCTTTGCAGCCAAAGATGGAGATGCTCTATACAGTCAGCAAAAACAAGACTGGGAGCTGTGGCTTAGATAATGAACTCCTTATTGTCAAATTTAGACTTAAATTGAAGAAAGTAGGAAAAGCCACTAGACCATTCAGGTATGACCTATATCAAGTCCCTTATGATTATAGAGCAAAAGTGACAAAAAAGATTCAAGGAATTAGATCTGATAGACAAGAATGTCTGAGCAACTATGGATGGAGGTTTGTAATATTGTACAGGAGGCTGTGATCAAAACCATCCCTAAGAAAAAGAAATGCTAAAAGGCAAAACAGTTGTCTGAGGAGGCCTTACAAGTAGCTGAGAAAAGAAGAGAAGAGAAAGGCAAAGGAGAAAAGTAAAGATATACCCATCTGAATGCAGAGTTCCAAAGAATAGCAAGAAGAGATAGGAAAGCCTTCCTAAGTGAACAATGCAAAGAAATAGAGAAAAATAATAGAATGGAAAAGACTAGAGATCTCTTCAAGAAAATTAGAGATACCAAGGGAACATTTCATGCAAAGATGGGCTCAATAAAGGACAGAAACCTAAAGGCTGAGGCCTAACAGAAGCAGAAGAGATTAAGAAGAGGTGGCAAGAATACACAGAAAAACTATACAAAAAAGATCATATATGACCCAGATAACCACGATGGTATGACCACTCACTTAGAGCCAGACATCTTGGAGTGCAAAGTCATATGGGCCTTAGGGAGCATCACTACGAACAAAGCTAGTGGAGATGATGGAATTCCAGTTGTGAAAATGCTGTACTCAATATGTCAGCAAATTTGAAAAACTCAGCAGTGGCCATAGGACTGGGAAAGGTCAGTTTTCATTCTAATCCCAAAGAAGGGCAATGCCAAAGAATGTTCAAACTACTACACAATTGCACTCATTTCACATGTTAGCAAAGTAATGCTCAAAGTAAGCTAGGCTTCAATAGTACGTGAACCAAGAACTTTCAGAGGGTCAAGCTGGATTTAGAAAAGGCAGATAAACCAGAGATCAAGTTGCCAACATCCACTGGATCATAGCAAGAGAGATTTCCAGAAAACTCAAGATAATTTTTTTCAAGAAAATTCCAGAAAAACATCTACTTCTGTTTCATTGACGATACCAAGCCTTTGATTGTGTGGATCACAACAAAATGTGGAAAATTCTTCAAGAGATGGGAATACCATACCCACCTTACCTGCCTCCTGAGAAACCTGTATGCAGGTCAAGAAACAACAGTTAGAACCAGACATGGAACAATAGACTGGTTCTAAATGGGAAAAGCGATACATCAAGGCTGTATATTGTCACCCTGCTTATTTAACTTATATGCAGAGTACATCATGCGAAATGCTGGGCTGGATGAAGCATAAGCTGAAATAAAGATTGCCAGGAGAATTATCAATAATCTCAGATATGCAGATGACACCACTCTTATGGCAGAAAGCAAAGAGGAACTAAAGAGCCTCTTGATGAAAGTGAAAGAGGAGAGAGAGAAAGCTGGCTTAAAACTCAACATTCAAAAAATGAAGATCATGGCATCAGGTCCCATGACTTCATGGCAAATAGATAGGGAAATAATGGAAACAGTGACAGACTTTATTTTCTTGGGCTCAAAAATCACTGCAGATGGTGACTGCAGCCATGAAATTTAAAGATGCTTGCTCCTTGGAAGAAAAGCCATGACAAACCTAGACATCCTAGAAAGCAGACACATTACTTTGCCAACAAAAGTCCATGTAGTCAAAGCTATGGTTTTTCCAGTACAGATGTGAGAGTTGGACCATAAATAAGTCTGAGCAGGGAAGAACTGATGCTTTTGAACTGTGGTACTGGAGAAGACTCTTTAGAGTCCCTTCAACTGCAGGGAGTTCAAACCAGTCTATCCTAAAGGAAATCAACCTTGAATTCTCACTGGAAGGACTGATGCTGAAGCTGAAGCTCCAATACTCTGTCCATCTGACGCGAAGAACTGATTCACTGGAAAAGACCCTGATGCTGGGGAAGACTGAAGGCAGGAGGAAAAGGGGATGACAGAGGATGAATGAGATGGTTGGATGGCATCACCGACTCAATGGACATGATTTTGAGATGGTGAAGGAGAGGGAAGCCCAGTGTCCTGCAGTCCATGGGGTTGCAAAGAGTCGGACATGACTGAGCAACTGAACAATAATAACTGAATAATTCCATAAATATTAACTATTATTATTTTATATTTAAATCCAACCAACTTGAAGAAAAGAATTATTATTTATTATTACTGATAAACTGAAAACAGACATGAATGAACAAATCTTTATGATAAAATTAATTACCAGTATAAATCCAAAGTTTTTTAGTAATTTCCTTCACTTTTCCTCTCATATCCTGCTGTGCTTTTTGTTCTTTATTTGCTGCCTAATTTTTCTCAATTTATCCCTTTTTACTGACTATTCCCAAGTGGAAACATACAGCACATGTACAGATATATACAGAGTAATACTAATATATCTATTTTTATCCCCCCGCAAAAAAATCCCAAAGGAATTATTTTTACATAATGATAGAAGAAAAAAATTCAAAGAAGAGACTAAAGGAAATGAAGAGTAGACAAAAGAGAAAGGAAAGAGAAATTCAGAGGACTTTCAGAGTCCAGGGGCTCTATGGGACTCTCTCCTCTTCCCTATTTTATGGAAGGACTGCCACTCAGCTCAACACAGTCCTGGCTAGCCCAGCATGATCACGGGCTTCTAAATTTTCAAGTAGAAATTGAAAATGTTTTTTCTAAGAGTTTTCACCTAAATTTCTCCTAAATTTTAGATGTTGCCGACTAGTTAAAAAACAAACAAAATAAGCAAAACCTGTGCAGTTAAAATCAAATTCCTCTACAGGGCAAATTCATTCCAAGTTTGCAATCGACTTAGCATAGGTTCTCATGCCACTCAGTTCATCAGGCAAAGATCTTTCATCAAACAGGGAAGTTCTGGCCTGTCTTCTCTCAAGAGTAAAAGAAGCTCAAAGAGAAGACTTCTTTCCTTTTACCCAGACATGCCTGGGAGACTTTCCACTGTCAGGAACTCCCTTCACCACGGCCTCTTTCACAGTCTGCTAGCAGGCTCAGATCTGTCACTTTCATCTGAGCCTGTGAAGCTGTAGGAACCCTGACTTATCTGAGACTGATCATCCGCTCTATTATCTCAGCCCTGGCAAAGTAGCCTAAACAGAGCAATCTGAGAGGTCTGTTCAAGTAGGCCCCTGGGTCATTTCCAAGGTCCCTAAGAAAGAACTTAGCTAAATAGACTATAGCCCTCAATCCAAAGATGCCACAGGGGAACCTCAAACAGGAACTGCCCTGATACCAAACGAGAACTGTTCGCTGAATGGCTCTGAGATCTGAGGAGATATTTCTCTGACAGTCAAACCTGACAATCCCCTTGTAATACCTCAGGGAAAGGCAGACTGCTCCCAAAGAAGCAAGATCATCTGTTGGTGTGAAAGACAGTTGGGCCCTCGAGAGCCAGTCCATCCCACACCACGGCCACAAGCCACACGTGGTCAGTAATCTGATTTACTGCACAGTCAAAACTCAACTACTGTGACTGAAGAAATGCATTTAAAATTTTTACTTTTACATTTATATCCAAACACTGAAGCAGTGTAAATATATTTTAATTAAACATAACTTTATTGCTGACAGGACTGTATTTTACTTAAACTGTTACAGATGTAGTTACTAATTGAGACATGCTATAGATGTACACACTGGGTTTCAGAGACTTAGTACACAAAAGAATGTAAATATCTCATTAATATTTTTTATACCGACCACCTCTTGAAATACAGAGAAGAAAATGGCAACTCACTCCAGTATTCTTGCCTGGAGAATCCCATGGACAGAGGAGCCTGACAGGTTACAGTCCATAGAGTCACACAGAGTCGGACATGACTGAAGCAACTTAGCATGTGTGCATCCTTAAATAATATTTTGCATACGTTGAATTAAATAAAATATATTATACAAATTAATTTTATCAGTTTGTTTTTATTTTTAAAAATGCAGCTCCTTGGACATATTTTATTACATATCTCTCTCAGATTTCTACTGGACCTGAGCCTAAGAATGCCAATCCACCTCCCGCCTGGAAAATCCCATGGACGGGGGAGCCTGGTGGGCTGCAGTCCATGGGGTCGCGAAGAGTCAGACATGACTGAGCGACTTCACTTTCACTTTTCACTTTCATGCATTGGAGAAGGAAATGGCAACCCACTCCAGTGTTCTTGCCTGGAGAATCCCAGGGACAGGGGAGCCTGGTGGGCTTCCGGGTGCACAGAATCAACTGAAGCGACTTAGCAGCAGCAGCAGCAGCAACCACTAGAGTGCACAGTAACTGTACCAGAAATAGCACTGGGTGCTTAAACACTTGGCCGAGCTTCTAAGACCAGGGCTGTTCACTCTCACTGGATCAGTGGAGACCTCCAGTATCTTCAAGGGGAGTCCAGGCACGGCTATCTGGAAAAATATGTAAGATGCCCTTGTACCACCCACACCATCCTGAAACAACAGCTAACCATTCTGAACTTTGCCTGAACTCCTGATTGTTTCAGAAACCTAAAAAGAGGACACGGACATGTCTGAAACTGAGAGGCACAGCTCAGAGGTTCCTTAAAATAGACTGGAGACCACAGGCAATGATGAGATCCTTTCTCAGTAATCAAAGAGTGAACAGCCTTGACTCTTGAACTACAAACCCAAAAGAGATATCTTGAGGATGTTCCTTCTCCTAAAGCTGAGGGTAAACAAGCTAAACAAACTGGAGATTTCAGACACTCTCTTTGTCAACCCAAGAAATAAGGGACCACTTCTGTCAATTATAAAGCCAATGGCTCCAGCTTCTAAATCCCATTCCCAGGTTAGCAGTCATGGGACAAATGGGTTCAGAGCCTGTAATACTGACAGTGCAAATAATAATGTCCAGCTGTACGCAGAAGTTAGGTACTAAAGACACCATATAAGGCAAAAATCATCTATGGACCCACTTATCTGTAGAACAGCTCCACGTTAGCAATCAATACATCATTTCTCAATGAGTAAAGCACATTCATTTTTTTTTCTTTCAGCTTTAGGAAAATTCACTAGGTTTTTAGATAAACACTATGTGATGTAGTAAACTTGCACTTAGGAGCCAAAGTGTACAAAAACCTACATGTCTTTAAACGTTCACACTCAGTGTAATGAGATGCTCACATTCAGACAGACACACAGGAACTGAAACCAAGTGAGGGAACATCAAGTTAAAGCCCAACCAGATAAGGCGCTCACACTATGAAGACATCTAGGGACTGAGAGTGACACCGGGATCTGGGACCAGTGAAGGCAAGGGCATCTAAACTAACATGCACATTTCAGTTACAGTTTGTTAAACAGGAACACGATGGAACAAAGAGATCTTTTAGATCCTAAGATCATTAGATCCTTTTAGAAGGCTAACTCAATCCATTTAATAATAGTCAATTTGGGGTCCATTCTGGGGGCGAGGGGGATCTTCTCCCAATGAATAAGCAAGAAGCCCCAAAGAAGGGCACCCCAGAAGCCTTCAGAATGCTGTTCTCATAACTTTGTGAATAATATTTCTGTAACATCCAAGTTCTGTGTGAGAGTAGGAAGATCCATCTCTTGGACAAAGTATCCTCAGCCACCACCTTTCCTAAGTACCACTAACTGAGGGCACAGCAGAACTCCAGTACACAAAAGTCAAGCCCTTCAAGGACCTCAAGCCTTTGAGCTAATCTCGATCAAGTCAAACCAGACAGCCATAAACTGAGAATAACCAGCCAGTGACGTCTATAGAGTTGTACACCTGTAATCCTGCTATCTGGTGTAACTCTGGCCCCTAAATTGATTAAGTGTGCATTGGTTGGTTCAGTCTAAATATCTGGCCTATGGTCCTGTTTCTGGATTTACATTCAGTTCCCTTTTGGATTGACTGAGGTCTTGACACCCTGATCAGCTCTGAAAGCTCCCTCTTTTTGGAGCTAAACACACTACGCCACTGGATTACATCCTACTCTAAAATGGCCAAGTCACCTGGCACTCTCCTGACTCAGGATCACCATCACTCAGGTGGCTTTTAACCTTTTTGCCTTCACAATTATTCACACATGCAGCACCCTTTCATCAATAACATCTCTCATCTTAAAAGGTGATTTACAATGAAGAGGAGCTTAAAAGAATTGCTATGAATAAAGGGGACATGGAAAGTAAGGAAAATCACTGGTCTAGAATCTTTTGCTGTCATTTAATCACCCAAAACAATAAACTCCTGAGGGCCAAACACCACACTGCACAAGTATATTTAGAAATATTTAAGAAAAGAATAGAGTACTAAGTTCTTCTCTTCTAGGGCGAGGGTAAGAGGGAGATCTTCTAGAGGAAAGATAAGCAGAAAACATTGACAAACTATAATTTAAAAAGCTATATGTTTCCCTGTTGATACAAATGTAGACCAAATAGCAATATCAAATACAAACACTGAGAACTTTTTGGAGTCCCTACTTTTATACAAGTAGCTCTTATTAACATCACTTCATCTCATTCTCATAAAAATCTGAAAGACTTTTATTACTCCATTTTACACGTGAAGAAACTAAGGAGCAAAAAAAGTTTATACAATTTATCCAAGGTCACATGGTTAGAAAACAATGGAAAAAGCACAAAACCTTCGAAACTGTCAGACTTCATACCCTATATTTAAACTTTTATAATTCTAAAGTCTACACCTTAATTGTTTTAGGAAACAGATTCAATAGTCAACAAGCCATGAAATAAATATGCCCCTACTAAAAGAAAATCTGAAATCAGAATGCAATGTTGATTTAAAAAATATATACTTGATAAATTATATTCCATTTTCCATGTAATTAACATTATTCCCTAATCATGAAAACTTCAAATTCCTCACACCCACAGATACAAAATCTGAAGTTTAAAGGCATTGACATCTCCTGTGTGTGTGTGTGCTCAGTTGGGTCCAACTCTTTGCAACCCCATGGACTGCAGACCACCAGGCTCCTCTGACCATGGAATTTTCCAGGCAGGAATACTGGAGCAGGTTGCCATTTCCTCCTCCAGGGGATCTTTGCAACCCAGAGATGGAATCTGCATCTCCTGCACTGGCAGCCAGATTCTTTACCTCTGCACCACCGGGAAGCCCTACTATGTTCTAATTTCTTAAAAATCTGGGTTTTTAACAGTTGGGTCTAATAATAGAGAAATACATTACTTCTCATCATTGAACTGACACTTAATAACTGTGTTAATATGAGAAAATCAAAGTGTAAACCTAATGTAGAAAGAACATCCGCAGCCTCTGAATCATTTCGATGGCTGACTTACTGCAGGAAGCACAGAAAGCACAGGAGAACCCCTCCTGCTCATTATGGGACACCCAATAAAAGGCACCCCAGGGAGGGCAGGGCTGTTTAAGAGCAGCTCACGTCAAGTTTTCGTGCTGTTCATATGCCATCAAATACGCCTGACAGTGACACAACACAGAATGTCTTTGAGTACATCATGTTATTATATACCTTAAAAATCCCAGAAGAGCCCAAAGAACCAGAACTAGTCAGTCCTTTTAACATGAAAAGAAATTCATTATTTCACACTCATTATCTGTTAGGCAGTTCCGGGATCTGCCCAGCATTTCTCAAAATATTTCAACAGAGAACAAAGCTCAGAACCGAAAACAAAAAGTACAGTCCTCTGTCTAAAAAATATTCCAAGAAGCAAACAATGTTCTCTTAACAGCTTATGCTTTCCTGCTTTCTTCAGTACATCATTAACTTGGTAGCAGATAGACCTGGATTCTAATTCAGACTCTCTAAGCCTGTTTTCTCAAATGGAAAGATTTATAATTTCTACATTAAAAAGAGCTGATACTTTTCATATTTGCATTAAGAAAAAAGAGGCTCATTGTTATTAAATTTAGAACATCACTGACACCAAGTATGAACCTATTAAAAAATGGTAATCTTTAAAAATAAAATGGCAAAACTCACTCTGAAGATGTTTCACTATATTCCTTCTGAAAAATCTAGACCTGCCTAACAACTTTTGCTTCCCAGCTTCTCTGAAAATCCACTGGGCCCATTAGGAATGGTTTTTCTGTACTACCACTTTGCTTCTTACTCATATTCATTTCAAAACCTCCTTCCTGACAAACAACTCAAGGAAAAAAAGGAAACAACATTACTCACTTCAGACATATGCCTCTATCTCCATTCATTTATTTAAACACATAATAGAACATATCACAAAACTCACTTTTAATCATTCTTAATACTTCGAATCAAAGGAAATTCTTGCCTTTTCTATCCCCTAAAGAACCTCCAGTCTCAAATGTCTATATCTACAGGAAACAAAGATAAACTGTAAGACAACAGAAATTCATGGAAGTTACCAAAACACTGTTAACTTTACATTTTCAGTGTCAAATTCTGGCAAACACAGGGCAAACATACTGAATGTGGCAGTGTCTGTTTCACTGCATATGAAGATTCATCTAAACTAGTCCACATTTATAACACATGCTACTAAACTTTTCACTTAAGTCTGAAGCTAAAAAAACAAGCAAACAAAAAAAACCTAAATTACAGTGATCTAGGGTTTAAGCATTCAATTCTACTCTTATGACATAGTCTAAAAGAGACAAAACCTAAGTGTTTTATATAGCAATTTTTGTCTGTGGTGGCCCTAAGCATGCTTAAATGATTAGGGTTTACTTTGCTTTTCAAAGATTAGTGCGTAGCCACTTGTTTACTCATATATTATAAGGAGAGACACTGGAGGCACACAGGTTAAGTGACTTCTACAAATTAATGTCATGAGTCATCCTAAGAGTGTAGATCCTCTGACATCCAGCCATGTGCCTACTGTCCGCCACGAATCTTTATTTTCATTTTTAAGAGCACAGAATCAACTTACTATAAATACTAACAAGAATGTCTAAGCATTTACCCTTTTAATAAATAGTTACCTAGAAATAGAAAGACTCGCCTTTGAAAGACGGGAAGATTTCCTTCAAAAGCAGCAGTTATCTCTACCTGCACTGGAAAAATCATTTTAAAAAATCTTAAAAGCTGAGTTCATTACCTCCTACCATACACAACAACTGCTGCTTCTTCCAAAAGAGGTATGGTTTCACAACATCAAGTTCTACTTTTATACTAAATATCATGTCAAATAAAAAACTAAACATTTTTGCTTGGTGCTTCCCTTCTGTACTACAGAAACAGAAAAATTCAATTCCTACCTGACAGAGAAACATAAGGAAGAATTTACTGTTTGTGGGCTGCTTTGAGATTACAGAATGAAATACATAATCCAGTTGCTCCTCGGCCCTAGAATAAAGGCAAACTTCACTGAGAGTGACTGCTTCAGCAGATGCCTTCAAAATAAGATCCTCTTTGGAAGGAATGATGCTAAAGCTGAAACTCCAGTACTTTGGCCACCTCATGAGAAGAGTTGCTGGGAGGGATTGGGGTCAGGAGGAAAAGGGGACGACCGAGGATGAGATGGCTGGATGGCATCACCGACTCGATGGAGGTGAGTCTGAGTGAACTCAGGGAGTTGGTGATGAGTTGGTGATGGACAGGGAGGCTTGGCGTGCTGCGATTCATGGGGTCGCAGAGTCGGACACGATTGAGCGACTGAACTGTACTGAACTGTGTTACAGAAGTTTTTTATAAGCCAAATTCTGATCACAATGAAATGGAGGGAAAAAAACCTCCCCAACTGTTTAGAAAGTTCTTTTACCCAGTTCACAAACTTAATACTTCTATCCCCTTACTAAATTTCTCCTTTAGTAAAGACACTAATTCCCTAAGCTAGTAAAAACTGTTAGCACTTATTGCAGAGAACAGAGACAATCACAAAAATGATGTGGTCAACTGCAATGGCAAATGTATAAGATATCAAATTAACAACTAATTTTTTTTCATTTTTGATAAATTTCACTTAATATTCGTTCTTGGACAATTGTACTTCCTGGAGGACAATAAAATCTACAAAGTTTAACCTTAGGTCTGGAGGCTAGCCTTTATATTTTCACCAAGCCTCTCCTCAAGTTGCTGCTTCTTGACATGTCAGGTAAACACAATTCTTGAAAATTAAAGGTTCGATCAGTTAAGTGTAACAGGTTACGGCTACTGCCACTCCTGTTAGTACTTCCAGTCAGTGAAGAAAGAAAGATTTCATGAAACTGTCAACTGAACTAAGTATACTGAGGAGTTACCTAGTTTAGGTAGAAAGTAAGAGACTAGAACTCTTCAGAGATTTCATAAAAAAGTAAAATGCACAGGAGTTAAGAGACTCGACCTATGCAAAAGGGAAAAAAAACAACAACAGTTTTAGTGAGGAAAAAAGATCAAGGTTAGAGAGTTAAGGGTTGGGGTCAGGATGGAGAGAGGCGGGAGAACAGCGAAGGACCATCAGACGGAGAGGCGGTGAAGTCAAGGCAGAGAGGAAGGATTCGGGGCGCCGGGGCCTCCGAAGATGAAGTCCTGCGCCGAATGATGCTGAAGCAATAGCCTGTCAGAAGCTAACTCAAGACGGGGAAGGCGAAGAACCGAAGGAGCGAAACGGACTGAGCGAGCCAAGGGAGGAATGACAGAGGGAGCGGAGAAGGGAGCCGGCGGCGAGCGAAGAGCCGGCCCGGGGGCGCCCAGAGGAGGGAGGGGACGCAGGGGCACCCCGCCTCCCACGGAGGGGCCGCCGGGGATGAGGGGCGCGGCGCGGCGGGGAGCAAGGCGCGGGGACGGGCAGGGGGCGAAGGGCGGCCGGGGGCTCGGGGCCGCGCGAGGGTCGGGCCCGAGGCGCGGCGGGCAGCGCGGTCCACAGCCCGAGCGCGCCCGCCGGCCGTCCCCGCCGACCTTCAGCGGCCCGGCGCCGGCTCAACCCAGAGCGGCCGGGAAGGGCCGGAGCCACGAGCGGGGACCGGGCGCAGAGGAGGCCGCTCCCAGCTCGGCCGCGGGGAGGGGACACGAAGAGGGTCGCGGGGGTCGCGGGCCGGGACGGCCGGACGTCGAGAGCTCACCTCTCTCCCGGCTCGGCCTCCGTCGCCGCCGCTGCCGCCCGTCGAACCGAGGAGCCCGCGGTCTCGGTTGAAGAAGGCGGCCCCGCCCGGGTCAGCAGCATCCCGCCGTGGGCCCCTCACATCGCCGTCGCAGCACCGCAACCTCCGCCGCTGAGGAGCCGGCTCGTAACCGCCGCCCGGCGAGCAGCCCCGCGCGGCCAGCGAGCATGCGCAGTGCGCCGGTGCCCGAGGGAGCGCCGCGGGCCGCGCTACCTGCGAGCCACAGGTCCCGGCCGCGGCCCCGCCCCCGGCCGCCCTGCCGGCCGCGCCCTCTCCTAGCCAGGCGAGGCCCCGCCCTCCCAGGCCTGCGCCCCGCCCCCCGCGCGACGGGCGCTCCCGGGCCTCGGTTCCAGACCCAGCGCCGACGGAGATTTTGAGAGCTGCGTCCACCCTATCGGGCTCAGGCTCCCAAGCTCCCGCGAGAACGGGAAGTTGGCGTCAATAAAAGGCGCTGGCCCCTGGGAAAGGCCGCATCGCGGGCGTGAGGAGGATGAGAGCTACGGCTCGGGATACGAGGGATGGCGAGGAGAGCGACTGCTGGCTGTACTTGTCGCTTTGTCGTTTATTCTTCCCTCTTCCTCACCTTCTGCCCCGGGTCCGGGGGGAAGAGCCTGGTCCTTGCGCAGTAGGAGGGGAAGGGACAGCTGCCGCTGGCGCGGGGTGTTGGGGGGCCGCTCAGTTGCTGCCTTTGAGGGGAGGTATCTGTGTTGCTATGGTTACTGCTTGGTGATGGACGCCCCTTGACGGATCCCGAGAAGTACAACCCTTTACTTCCCTCTCCCTAGTTTCTGAACCTTTTGTGGTGCGGAAAGCTAAGTGTGTTACAAAAGCAAAGTTGAAAACAAGGAAGTTGCGGCTGCAGCGTGTTTTTTACAATTGAGGGCGTTTAGTGGTAATGGCGCTTAATAATACTGAACTGCACTTTTTAAAGTGGTTTAAGTAGGGGAGAGGACGGATAAATTCGGCATTTTTGAGTAACAGGTACATACTACTATATATAAAATAGATAACCAGTAAGGACATGCTGTATAGTACACGGAATTATACTCAGTATTTTATAATAATCTGTAAGGGGAAAGAATCTGAACCACTTCACTGTAAACCCGAAACTAACACCACATTGTAAGTCAACTATACTTAAATAAAGAATAAATTTGGTTAAAATGGCTGTATTTTATGTTATGTAATATAACAATAAAAACGGATTGCACCAATTTGGGAATAAAACCGATGCCTTGTAGTGTAGGCCATTTGGGGGCTGGTTGTGAATATAGTTTAACCTCTGGTTTTTCTTCATCTTAGCATGTGTTGTAAACATGCTTAAAAGTGCCTTTTTGTCCTATGATAACCAGTACATTAGCATTTACGTGAAAGGCTTGTCACTGTAGTTCCTAATCGCTGTTTTCTTTAAAAAAAAAAAAAAAAATCGCCAAATAGTGTTTTACTGTCCTTTTACATAAAAGTTTGTTTTGTGATTTGAATGTAGCCTCACAATTGAAAGCCTTTTTCTAGGTTTTTCTTTTATTTTTCAGTTCTTTCTTTCTTAGGAAAATATACTGTACTGAATATCCAATTATTTGGAGTTCCGTATCTATACTTTCCTTAAACTTTACCCTGTGCCAAAATTCCTTCTCTATTAATGTATTCTTTTTGTTCAAATTCCATTTTAAAATCATCTGTGTGCCTGAGTGTACTTATCTTAAGAGATTCCAACGTGAATAAAACAGAACTTGTGCAGTGTTTATGGAACTGCCTCATAAAGTGATGTGTGTAGTGTAGAGATGCATGCACAAGGAATACTGGAGCTCAGAATAGGATTAATCCAATTTAGGTTGGGAGAAGTCATAAATCAAGAAAGACTTCCAGGAGGAAATGATTCCAGAGAGTTAATGCAGTGGAATGTATGTGTATTTGAGGGCAGAGCGTGGTAGGGAGAGGTGTGGGGAAAAGGATTGTTTGAACAAAACCATACAACCAGAAACTGATTGCACAGAAATCTCATTGCACAGAATGAGATTAAGCAATTTTGTGCCACAATTTGGGAGTATGAAGCTAGAGAAACAGGCAAAGTCCAGATCATGGTGCCCCTTTAAAGGATTTCAAGGAAAGATCAATTTAACTAGTATTTTTCCATTACTTATTCAATGTGTGCCAAGCACTGTGCTAGTTACTAGGATGCAATGAGGAGCCAGTCATTCCCAACTCTCAGGGAGTTTACAATCTAATAAGGGGACACAGGTACTTCACAAGTCAAAACATTGTATCAGAGTTAAAATTGGGGTAGGCAGAGGTCATCTGGTAGCCCAGAGGAAGAGCTCCCTTCTAACTAACCTAGAGGGTTAGACAAGACTTCTGGAAATGATTCATCAAGAGAAAAATATAAAATACTCTCTTAAAAATTAGAAAAAATGTATCTCCTGACATATTATTAGAGTGCAGAATGCCTTGATCTAGGTGTCAGATTACCTGGTTCAGGTTCTAGCTCTGCAGTATACTAATCTGAAGAATCTGTATAATCTATGTAATCCTAACTCCTCTAGATCTCAGTTTCTCTTGTAACAAGAGAATCAAATTATACTGTGTCTAAGGTCTTTTAGAAATTTCGTGACTTTCAATTTACTTCCCGTTTATCTCCCCAGGTTTTGAGTCAGTCTTTATGCTGGTGATTAACGGTTTTGTGTCTCACTTAACACGCTTACCATTTAAACTATGTCATGTTATATATGTCATTTTCTATCCAAGCCATGCATCCTCAAGGGATGTGAAGTTGGGATACTTTTTATCCCATGGCTTACTAGCTATGGTCTACATGATTTAGCTTGGCATAGAATGTATGCAAACATTTCCTAAGTCCTTCTAACTGGAGTGTTCTCTTAAACTTCTACACAGTTGCACAATATTGGCTCAGCTGAAGACTGAGAGGTTAGAAGAAATGAATACTGTAAATCTGGAAATAGCCTAGTGGGACAAATAGCCTAGCCTGTTTGTTGCTAGACATCAACCCAATCAGCAAGTAAACTTACTTTTTCCTTCTTGGGATTTATGATGATTAAAATACTCCTGTTGCTTTAAGGAGGTCACTATCAACTGTAAAATTTTAAATTAACATTAAGATATAGTCAATTCCACAACATTTTCCAGGAATGTGATTCTTTATGTCACTTTATACATGGAATTCTGACTTCCTTTAAACAATTTTTGTTTTAAGAATTGGATTATTTTCTAGTAAGTAAAGTATTATAATGTTAATAAAGTACTAAACCCCCTTCTGGGGCAACCATTCTTGAGTCTGTTTAAAATACAGATTTAATCATCTGCAAACACTGAGAGCACTCTCACTGTACTCAAGTTTTTTAAAGGTTATATAATATTACCAAATATGAGATGAGGCAAAACAAAGTTTCATTATAAGACTTCCTTCATGGGTTAGTAACAACTGCAAACCAGAAGGGCAAACATATTACTTCATAACTTAATGTCATATTTTTTTCATGACTTAACGATGCAGGAACAATCACAATATAAAACTGTCTTCTCTGTAATACAATAGTAATCATCCCCCCCCCCCAAAAGAGGCAGTTTTCTTTCTTTCCTTCTTTTTTTTTTCTCTCTCTCTCTTTTTTACCAGATAATATTGGTTGCTTCTGATAGGGAAACTTGGAGGGCTGGGCTTTTGGTGAAGGAAGGGAAAGAAGAATTTCTATTGTATATTCATCTGAGTTTGAACCTAGTGAGTATATTAAAGGAAAACATGTTTGAATCTATATTAAACAGCACAGTTTTTAAAATGTATGTAGTCTTTAATAATGATACTGCACTGGGATGACCCAGAGAGATGATATTGGGAGGGTGGTGGAAGGGGGGGTTCAGGATTGGGAACTCATGTATACCCCTGGTGGATTCAGGTCAATGTACGGCAACACAGTATTATTGTAGAGTGAAAAAAAGAAAAAAGAAAAAGGAAAACCCAATAACTACATAATGAATAAAAATGCAAATAAGTTTTTGCGATACAGTGTGAAAGGAGCAAACAGTGACTGCTTGGCTGCAGCTCTGGTGATCTGGATTTCCTAAAGCCGGAGTGTCTGCTTGGGTTATTCAGAGAAACTGTTGAGATGTTCCTCCTACCACCACCCCCACTGAATCATTCCTATGGAGAATAATTATATAGTACCACGTGACAGTACTGAAATAATTTCTGAATTATTCTCTTCCTCATGTGCTTAAAGCATACCATGATGTTTTGTTTTTTTTTTAAATAATGTTTATACTAGTTACAATTTGATCTGTGATAGCAAACATATCAGGGCAACTGTCTCTCTCTTCTAGTGACTGACACAGTCTTATCTCAAGTCCCGATCCTTAACTCTAGCCACAAAGATTCTTTCTGCCTCCTATCAGACCTTGTCACAGAGCTCTCCTGCCAACTCCCCATACTCAACGCACCCCAGACCCATCTTGCTCTCCTCTCCCCTCACACACAGCTCCATCTCCCTCCCCATCTCCCAGCATCTTTTAATGACCTTCCTCTCCTACCATTTACGGATTGAACACATAATCAAACATTCAAAATGGTATTCTAACATCTACAACATATATTTGCATAACTTTCTTTTCTAGCTTCTTGATCTGTAAGATGGGCATCATAATAAGAATCTACTTTATGAGAATGTGAAATTGTGTGTGTGTTCAATCATTAATTTATGTCCGACTCTTTTCAACCCCATGGACTCTATCCCACCAGGCTCCTCTGTCCATGGGATTTTCTAGGCAAAAATACTGCAGTGTGTTGTCATTGCATCCTCCAGAGATCTTCCCAACCCAGGAATTGAACCCCTGTCTCCTGCATCTTCTACACTGACAGGCTGATTCTTTACTACTGAGCCACCTGGGAAGGCCTATGAAATTATTACAAAGATATTTTACCAAAAAAAAAAAAAAAAAAAAGAAAGGTACATATTTCTGATTATTCCTGGCACTGGAAGGAAATAATGATAAGTAATGGGACATTTATAGGTCAGTTTAACTTATAATAAGCATCCATCCATAATTAGTATTTAATTTCCTCTTAAAAAAACCCACACAATTCTAAACTCCCATTACAATTTGTGGACTATAGAGAATGCAAAATTATCCTCTTATGTTTAAATCTCTTCACCAGACAACTCTTCTTTCCACTTCTTAGTTTTTACATTGGAAAGACTGATGGGAACACAATAGAAGGAAAAAAACCATTTTTCTATATTTCTCATGTTTCCCCCCACCCCTTGTGAAGTGAAAGTCTCTCAGTTGTGTCCAACTTTTTGTGACCTCATTGACTATAGAGTCCCTGGACTTCTCCAGGCCTGAATACTGGAATGGATCCCTTCTCCAGTGGATCTTCCTAACCAAGGCATAGAACTGTGATCTCCTGCATTATAGGTTGATTCTTTACCAACTGAGCTATCAGGGAACCCCTTTTCCCTTGGGTAACTACAAAATTTATCTATCCTTAGATTTATTTAAAGTGTTTAGCAGTTGCCAAATTTCTCTCAGGTATTGAAAAAATAAAAGCTTCTTTCTTTAAGAAATATAAATGTATTTATTATTTTCATTGTGTTTTTAAAAGCTACTTAAACCACTATTTTTTAATTATTCAGAGGAAAAAAAGCAGTTTAAAGTGATCTGGGAGGTGAAGAAATAGTTAGCTTTTGGATGATTCTATTTGTAGAAATTCCTTGACAAGAACATATGCCCTTGTACTTGCTTTTACAAGTTAAGAAAAAATTTTCTTGGCAGTTGTTTTTCTTTTTTCTTGCTTTATCACCATGCAGAGTTTAAGAACTGAAAGCTAACAGAAGATTTTACTGTAACTCCTTTAAGAAAATATCTTCTACTCATTTTTTGCTACCAAAGAAGCGTTCAAAATCCTCCAAGCTAAGCTTCAACAGTCCATGAACCAAGAACTTCCAGATGTACAAGCCAGATTTAGAAAAGGCAGAGGAACCAGAGATCACATAGCCAACATTCGCTGGATCATAGAAAAAGCAAGGGAATTCCAAAAAAAATCTACTTCTGCTTCACTGACTATGCTAAAGCCTTTGTGTCAGTTCAGTTCAGTTCAGTCGCTCAGTCGTGTCCGACTCTTTGAGACCCCGTGAATCACAGCAGGACAGGCCTCCCTGTCCATAACCAACACCTGGAGTTCACTCAAACTCATGTCCATCGAGTCAGTGACGCCATCCAGCCATCTCATCCTCTGTCATCCCCTTCTCCTCCTGCCCCCAATCCCTCTCAGCATCAGAGTCTTTTCCAATGAGTCAACTCTTCGCATGAGGTGGCCAAAGTACTGGAGTTTCAGCTTTAGCATTCTTTGTGTAGATCACAACAAACTGTGGAAAATTCTTCAAGAGACGGGAACACCAGACCACCTTACTTGTCTCCAGAGAAACTTATATGCAGGACAAGAAGCAACAGTTGGAACTGGACATGGAACAAGAGACTGGTTCCAAATTGGGAAAGGAGTACATCAAGACTATATATTGTCACCCTGCTTATTTTACTTAAATGCAGGGTACATCCTACAAAATTCCTGACTGCATGAATCCCAAGCTGGAATCAAGATAGGGGGGAGAAATATCAACAATCTCAGATATACAGATGACACCACTCTAATGGCAGAAAGTGAAGAGAAACTAAAGAGCCTCTTGAGGGTGAAAGAAGAAAGTGAAAAAGTTGGCTTAAAACTCAACATTCAAAAAACTAAGGTCATGACATCCAGTTCCATCATTTAATGGCAAACAGATGGGGAAACAATGAAAACAGTGACAGGCTTTATTTTCTTGGGCTCCTAAATCACTGCAGATGGTGACTGCAGTCACAAAATTAAAAGATGCTTGATCTTTGGAAGAAAAGCTGTGGCAAACCTAGACAGCATGTTAAAAAGCAGAGACACCACTTTGCAGACAAAGGTCCATACAGTCAAAGCTATGGTTTTTCCAGTAGTCATGTATAGATGTAAACGTTGGACCATAAAGAAGGCTGAGTGCTGAAGAGATGATGCTCTCAAATTGTGGTGCTGGAGAAGACACTTGAGATGTCCCTTGGACACCAGGGAGGTCAAAACTAGTCAATCCTAAAGGAAATCAACCCTGAATATTCACTGGAGGGGCTGATGCTAAAGCTCCAATACTTTGGTCATCTGATGCAAAGAACTGATTCATTGGGAAAAAAAAAAAAAAAAACAAACCCCTGATACTGGGAAAGATTGAGGGCAGGAGGAGAAGGGGGCACCAGAGGATGAGATGGTATCACTGACTCAATGGACATGAGTTTGAGCAAACTCTGGGAGATAATGAAGGACAAGGAAGCCTGGCATCCTGCAGTTCACGGAGTTGCAAAACAGTTGGACACAACTTAGAGACAGAACAACAATTTTTTGGTGGTTCAAATTGATTATATAAATATGACATTGTCAAGATTGAGATCTGTAGATGAAAATTTTACAAGTTTTAAAGCGAAATTTTATTAGATTTTAAAATAGTTATTGAGATAGAATTGACAAAAATTGCACTTATTTAACATGTACAATATATGTTGATATTTGTAACATCATCACAGTAATCAAGATGAGGAGCATATTTAATGACCATGAAAAGTTTTCTTGAGCCTCTTTGTAACTGTATATCCTATCCCTTTCCCTACCCATGCTAAACCCTATGCAAACCCAAACCAATTTATTTTGCTATAGGTTAGATTTCATTTTCTAGAATTTTATATGAATAAATCAATTATACAATGCCTACATTTTTTGTCTGATTTCTTACACTCAGTGCAATTATTTTGAGATTCATCTATGTTGTTGTACATCCCAATAATTTATTCCTTTTTATTGTTTAGTACTACTCTATTGGATTAGTCACCTCTGGCTACAACAGAACACCATAGGTTGGGGGGCTTAGACAACAGAACTTTAATTCCCATAGTTCTGGAAAGTCCAAGATCAAGGTGCTGGTATGTTTGGTTCCCGATGAGAGCTATCTTCCTGGCTTGCTGAAGGCTGGTTTCTTGTGTCCTCACATGGCAGGAGAAGAGCAATATCTTCTTACAAGATCACCAATCCTACTGAATTAGAGAACCACCCTTGAAACCTCATTTAACCCTAAATGCCTCGTAAGTCTTATCTTCAAATACAGTCTCATTGGGGGTTAGGGAATCAGCGTATGATCTGGTGATGGCAGTAGTGGTGGAGTGGTGTTTCCAGTTTTGGATTATTACAACTTAAACAGCAGTGAACATTTTTACATGTATTCATATGAATATATACTTTCACTTTGATAATACCTAGGAGTGGAATGAATGGATCATATGGCAGGTGTATGTTTAATTTTTAAAGAAACTATTAAATGGTTTTCCCAGTGATTTTATTAACTTTCATTCCCACAGTGTCTAAAAGTTTCAGTTGCTTTAAATCTTCTTGAACTTGGTATGGTCAATCTTTTTTAATGTTAGTATATTAATAAGTATATAATGTTATTTTATTATGGCTTTAATTTATACTTATCTAACTAGCGTGTGGAGAGAGACTTTTGTCATGAGTCAATTTGCGAAAAACTGACATCTTAATAATATTAATGGTTATCATATCTTCTAACTTCTTTGGGTCTTCTTTGAACTCTCTTAGCAATATTTTCAAGTTTCAGAGTCCAGGTCATACATATATACGTCAAATTTATCCCTAAGAATTTCATATTTTGATACTATTGTAAATTTTATTGTTTTCATTTAAATTTCCAATTGCTATTTGTATATAGAGATACAATTGATTTTTGTAAACTGTTATATCTTGCAACTTTGTCACACTCATTTAAAGGTTATGATAGCTATTTGTGTAGATTTCATTGGGTCTTTTATGTAGATGATAATATCATCTGTGAATGAAGGTAGTTTTACTACTTTTTAATCAGAAGGCCTCTCATTTATCTTTCTTGCATGATTGCACTAGCTAGAACTTCTACACATTGCTGAAGAAAAACAGTGAGATCACCATCTTTGTCTTATTATTAATCTTAGAAAACAATATTCCATCTTTCATATGAGGTTTAATGTTCAGTTCAGTTCAGTCACTCAGTCATGTCCGACTCTGCGACTCCATGGACTGTAGCATGCCAGGCCTCCCTGATCATCACCAACTCCCAGAGCTTGCTCAAACTCATGTCCATCTCATTAGTGGTGCCATACAACCATCTCATCCTTTGTTGTCCCCTTCTCCTCCTGACTTCAATCTTTCCCAGCATCCAGGTCTTTTCCAATGAATCAGTTCTTTGCATCAGGTGGCCAAAGTATTGGAGTTTCAGCTTCAGCATCAGTCCTTTTTTAATACTCAGGACTGATTTCCTTTAGGATGGACTGGTTGAATTTCCTTGCAGTCCAAGGGACTCTCAAGAGTCCTCTCCAACACCACAGTTCAAAAGCATCAATTCTTTGGTGCTTAACTTTCTTTGGAGTCCAGCTCTCACATCCATACATGACTACTGGAGAAGCTATAGCTTTGACTAGACAGAACTTTGTTAGCAAAGTAATGTCTCTGCTTTTTAATATGCTGTCTCCATTGGTCATAGCTTTTCTTCCAGGGAGGAAGTGTCTTTTAATTTCAGTGTTAACTGAAGTTATTTGTTTGGTTTTGGCTTTTGTTTGTTTACTTTTTTTGGTAGATGTTATTTCTCAGGTTGAGGAAGTTCTACTCTTGGTTTGCTGAAAATTTTTATCAGGACTGAACATTGAGTTTTGTCAACTGTTTCTGAATCTATTGAGATGAATATATAGTTTTTCTTTATTAGCTTGTTAATATGGTGAATTACATTGAGCAATTTCAAATACTGAACAAATCTTCCTGGGTAAACCCCAGTTGGTCGTGATGTATTTATTGTCTTTTTAAAATATAGTGTCAGACTCAATTTGCTGAAATTTTGTTTGTATTTTTTGCATCTATGTCAATAAAGGATATTGGACTATAGACTTTTTTAAAAAATAACTTCTTTATCTTATTTTGCATATGTGCTAAGTCACTTCAATCATATCCAATTCTTTGCAGCACTTTGGACTACAGTCTGCTAAGCTCCTCTGTCCATGGGATTCTCTAGCCAAAAATACTGGTAGGGTAGGTTGCCATTCCCTTCTCCAGGGGATCTTCCCAGCCCAGGGATTGAGCTCCGGTCTCCTGCATTGCAGGCAGATTCTTTACCATCTGAGCCATCAGGGAAGTGCTTGTCTTATTTTAGTATAAGGGTGATACTAACTTCATAAAATGAGTTGTGGAATACTCCTTCCTCATCAGTCTTCTGGAAGAGTTTGCATAGAATTGATCTTTTAATTTCTTCCTTAAATGTTACATAGAATTGTCCAGTGAAGCCATCTGGGCCTGAGGTTTTCTTGGAGAGAAAAAAGTTTCAATGACAAATTTATGTTCTTAATTTTTTTATAGATTTAAGGCAGTTATGGATATTATCTTCAGTAAGCTTTGAAAATCTGTGTTTTTCGAGAAAATTTTGTTAATTTCATTAAGTTGTCAAATTTATTGGCATACAGTTTTTCATAATGCTCTCTCAAGGCCCTTATAAAAGCAGCTCAAGAAGGCACCCTTTTCCTTCCCACAGTGCAAGGGCAGAGTGAAAGGATGCCATCTGTGAACCAGGAAGAGGGCCCCCCCCAGACCCTGAAGCTGATAGTATCTTAATCTTAGACTTCTAGCTTCGATAACTATGAGAAATAATTTTATGTTGTTTACAAGTTACCTAGTTTATCGTATTTTGTTATAATAGTCCAAACAGAGTAAGACAAGGACTTAGGGTTTTCTAGTCTCTTACTAAAATAACGGAACTTGCAGTTTCCTAGGTAATACTTCATATGTAGTGTCCTGGAACAGGAAGATGTTAATCTTCCTCTGAATTTTACACGACTTAAAGATTCCTTTAAGGTAGAAATCATGTTTTGTTCTTCCTTCTGTGACACAGTGCCTTGCACAGAGTGGGCTTCAGTGAATGTTCTCTTTTGTATTTATGCTGTCACATACTTTGTTTCATTTCATGAAATAACTCATTAAGAATGCATGTTAAGATGATATTTACTTTGAAATTCTGGGCCTCTGAAAAAAATTGAAATAGAACTCACTTACCTATTTTTTAAACCTTAAGAAATTAATACTTAGTGGTAAAGAACCCACCTTAAGTCATATGATTCAGTCCCTAGGTCAAGAAGATCCCCTGGAGGAGGGCATGACAATCCACTCTAGTATTCTTATTTGGAAAATCCCATGGACAAAGGGGCCTGGTGGGCTACAGTCCACTGGGTCACAAAGAGTTGGACACGACTGAGCAACTTAGCACACAGCACAGACAGCACAATATCAGGGCAATAAAACTAGTCCTGCTTGAAATCAGCTAAAGAATCGTTTGTAAACAAATGAATAATCTGCCTTTCTTACAGGTAGACAGAGAGCACAAGATTTTAAATTGAGGATTTTCAAATTTGATAAAGATCCTGTTATTTAGCCCATCTCCTTCTTTCTGTCTACAAGCAAATAAAAGAGCTTTGACATTCTGCAGCTGATACGTGCAAGGTCCTTTGTGTCATTTGTCTAAAACTGTCTCTATTTCACTGATAATAACAAGGCCGACGATTAGCCCTTCTGTTTTCTCTTCTTCTGTTTCTTTTTGTTATTTTTAGTTTACTCTGAATATCTGCAACTTTCAGTTGATGCCCCTTCAAGTTATCTCCCAGGGAATTTTCTAACTAAAAATTTCATTGTTGTCAAGCTTGTGCGAAAATTCTTTGGTAGCTATCTAGGGTCAAGTGTAGATTTCTTAGCAAGCCCTTTACAGACTTGTAAAGTCTGAATCACAGATGGGAATGATATAGGCAGAAGGAGCAAAAAGTGCCTGGGGTTCATGGGGTCAGGAAAGGTGTTTAAAGAAGGTGACTTTAGTTGGCTTTTACAGAGATGAGAATTACTACTTGTCACCCAGTAGAGATCAAAGTTGTTTATATGAGCTTTTAGGTTGTTTGTTTCTTGTTCTTTCAGCAGAAACAACCCTTTATAATGGCAAAAAACCTCAAAATAATAGGATGAGGATAAAAAGCAAAAAGTAGTTGTGTATATGAAGTGAAGCACCTTGTTAACGCAGTGATGTATGCATGTATATTTAAGAGAGGGAGATAGGAAGATAATTTGTCATCTATAGGTGTTCAGATTCTTGTATATTTCAGGGAGGGAGAGATAGGAAGATAATTTATCATAATTTATAGGAGTTCAGATTCGTAAGCGAGCATCCTTACCTGATGGAAAAAGACCCTAGCTTGGAGATCCTTGATCCTGAGTTGGATACAGTGACTGAATGGGATTTTGAACTGTTTTCTTGTGAAAGGGAAGATGAGTGAAAGGCTATGTCATGGCCAGGAGGATAGACCAGGGAAGGTTGCTTCACTGTTTAATCCTATTTCTCTCTCCTCCTGGTACATGTTACTTTACATTTCCAGCCTCCCATAGCAGAAGCAACCATGTGACTAAGCTCTATCAGCAGGATGTTAGTGAAAGTGATGGGTATCATTTCCTGACCTAGCCCATAACAGAAGTTTCCCATGTGTGATTTTCTGTCTTCCTGTCTGCTGGTCAGATGTTAGTTCTCTGGTAGCCTCAGAGGTAACCTATGAAGACAACAAAGGCCTGTAGTGATCAGGTGGACAGTACATCCCACATTACCCCTGTGGTTACTCAGGGCATCATCAAGGTAAGAATTACGGCCAGAATTTCCGCCAGACAGGTAGTGAGGGACTTACTTTTTTACAAACGTATTTCCATGTAAAATATTTCACACTTAAATAAAAATACAGAGAGAAGTAGAAAAATGCCTGAGCTTTCACATCCATTTTTGTCAAATCTTAACCTGTTTTTTCCCTTTGTGATTCTCAGTGGTTTGCCTTTTGGCTACTATGAGGTTTTCGTGTAGTGGTCTACATGCACATGCCTGTATCCTCAGGTGTGTCCGACTCTTTGCAACCCGTGGACTGTAGCCCACCAGGCTCCTCTGTCCATGGGATTTCCCAAGCAAGAATGCTGATGTGGGTTGCCATTTCCTCCTCCAAGGGATTTTCCTGACCTAGGGATTGAACCCATGTCTCTTGCACTTGTAGGCAGATTCTTTACCACTGAGCCACCTGGGATTGTTTTAAATTACTGATCTCAATTTCAAATCCATTTCTAAAACCATGCATTTGTGTAGATGATTTTACTACTTATGTCTTTTAACTTCCCTCTATCTTTGTGTGTGAAAGATTTCCTACCTTTATTGCATGTTTCCTTTACCAGTGACTTTTTAATTTTGTAATTTTATTCTTTCTAGGTGTGGCCTTTTCTTTTTTATCTAGAGAAGTTACTTTCGAATATGTTGCAAAGCTGTTTTGTTGATGCTGAATTCTTTTAGCTTTTGCTTGTCTGTAAAGCTTTTGTTTGAATCTTGATGTTGCTGATATTATGAATTTTACCCATGTTTTGAGAGTTATTTCTTATTGTGGTAGAATATCTACTTTGAAAGTTTCATTTTATGGTTCTTTTAATTATAGAATTTTTATACCAAAATATGCTATTATATGCATGTGAAAGTGACAATGTTAGTCACTCACTCGTGTCCAGCTCTTTGCGACCCCATGGACTATAGTCTGCCAGGCTCCTCTGTCCATGGAATTCTCCAGGAAAGAATACTGGAGTGGGTTGACACCTCCTTTTCCAGGTGATCTTCCCAATGCAGGGCTCAAACTTATGTCTCCTGCATTGCAAGTGGATTCTTTACCGTCTGAGCCATCAGGGAAGCCCCTTGTATACATATAACTATATATATCATACCAAGTAATTTTAAGCTTAGACATGCAGGCTGCACGCTAGTCACATTAGTTTTATTTAAACAGTTACTAATAGGCAATATAACACACTTGTCAATAGTTCTGACTCTTAAAAACAAACAAAACTTTGCTTTAAATTTTGGCTCAGCTGTGGAACTCTGGGCAAGTTACTGTCCAGACTTTTTTCCTCTGTAAAATGGTGAAAGAAAAGCAACTTTTTGGAATTGTGAGCTTTGTTCATTGCAAACGCATGTAAGGTGTTTAGCTCAGTACCTACTGCACAATAAAGTCCTGAACACAAAATTAACTTATTTGATTTCAGGAGAATGTTTTTCCTGCAGAGGATTAAACTTCCATCGTGTCCTTATATTTCAGAAGTGAGGTCCCATTCGTGGTGTTCTATGAATTACAAGCATCCTCAGGCCCTGAGCAGGTGAGCAATTAGTGTGTTTGCCCTGATGACCAAGGAGAGGTGCTGCCTTGCTGTTGTCTTCCTTCTCCTGGCCTCCAGCTTCTGCTCTGAGTCAGGTGTGTGCCTGCATGGTGGGAAGAGTGTCCCAGAGCTGTCTTGCCTGCACAGTCACACCGCAGGCTGCCGTAAGGAAAACACACCAGGGAGGCTAGGCTTTTCTGACTGGAAAGAGGGCAGATGCTCCCGGTGCTGTTTGTCTTCCAGGCAGAGGAGGCACTTTTCGGGTTGTGGTCCCACTTAAACACAGACACTCTCTTCCCGTCCCCCACTCAGTGAAGGTGCTGCACTGTGCCTTATGGTAACAGCTTGCAGCCTCATCAATGGTGAGATGGACAGACACTTATTGACCCTTTATAACAAACAGGCAATGCTGTTTAAAAACAATAAAACACAGTTCTGTTGACAATGCACTTTTCTCCTGTTGTCCTCAGAGTTCAAGTCATGATGGAGACATGATGGCAAGCTTTCCAGGACATTCAGCCTTCAGCACAGTGCTCTGGGATTACTGGTTTGCTGAAATATGAATGTAAAAACACCTGACTCACCCAATTATTTCCTAGAATAGTTAGCTGGGTGGAGGCTCCCCTGAGTTAATAACTAAACCCAACCCTCAAATCTATTGGCAAAGGGCATGTTTAAGCTTAATGACTCTGTATCCACCCAAAGAGATAAAGGAGGCTTTGATAGCCTACTCAGTAGGCTGGGGGAGGGGCATGAGTCATTAGATACCTGGGAACTGAAGGTGTGGCCTGTACTGGGAATATTTTGAAAGGTGAGTTGAAGTACTAGCCTAGTCCTTCAGAGACTGCCCCGCATCAAGCCTGAGGCAGCTGAAGATTCAAGAAATAGGACTGAACAAGAGAAGTCTTGTGCAAGAGGAGCATAGGGCAGAGAAAATAATCTCTGCATTATGACATATGGGTCAAGAGTTATGCTGGCTCAGGATCCACGATCCCACTCCAGGGCATATAGCTGGACAAAACTGTAATTCAAAAGGAGGCATGCTCCTCATTGTTCATTGCAACACTATTTGCAATAGCCAAGACGTGGAGGCAACCCAAATGTTCACTGACAGAGGAATGGATAAAGAGGCTATATACACACACACATATATATGCACACACACATACCATTAAATGGAATATATACTGTTCCCTTGTATTTATATACAATGGAATATTATTCAGCCATAGAAAAGAAAGAAATAATGCCACTTGCAGCACCTTGGGGGCCTAGAGATTGTCATACTAAGTAAAGCAAGTCAGACAAAGAAAAACAAAACAAACATCATATAATATTGCCTATATGGGGAATCTCAACTATGACAGAAGTGAACTCAGCTACAAACAGAAACAGGCTCATGGACATAGAGAAGAGGTTTGTGGTTGCCAAGAGCAAGAGAGATGGGGGAGAGATGACTGATTATTTGGGATTAGCAGATGCAAACTATTATACATAGGATGGATAACAACAAGGTCCTACTTATAGCACTCTAAAGCACAGAGACCTATAGTCAACATCCTGTGAAAAACCATAAAAAAGAATACGAAAAAGAATGTATACATATATATATATGTGTGTGTGTATAATGGAATCACTATGCTGTACAGCAGAAATTAACACAACATTGTAAATAGACTATTAGTTCAATAAAATAAAAAAGAGCTATACAGGTTTAGAAAAAGAAAATTTCCACAGCTTAAAAAATTTCCTATCTAATCATACTGTTGAATGACCTATGGTGTATGAAGTGTCTAGCCTAGTGTCTGGCCAGCATATAGTGTCACTCAATCTGTTTCTTCCCTTCTTCTACGATCTTTGCTTTTTATTTTATTTTTTAAGAGTAAGTGTAGTTAAAGATGGTATCTCTAAAAGTCTTATGTAAGATCATATTTCTAAGGTATTAATTAGTACCTAAAGTCTAGCTCTTTCATTGGTTTCACTGTGAACAATAATGAAACATGAGAGCAAATTTAGTCATCTGTATTAAATTTCTGCCATATGGCTCAGAAATTATTTGGGGAAACATTTTGGAATGAAGACTCAGATTACTTTGGTATCTTACCATGGTCTTGCCAAAAAAAACCCCACAAAAAAACCCAAACCCTGTACATATAGCCAAAATATGAATTTTAAATAACTCCATGTAGTTACTCATTTTTGAATACTAAACTACCAGAGTGACATTTTAAATTTGAGGCCAACCTTTCCAGTTCTTTTCCTAAGAAAATAAATTATGCTTTGAAGTATTAGTAAACCAGAGAAACTTTTTAGCTGTTCCACAATAAATTATTCCACAAGCTAGAAAAAAATCATTTCACAAGTCCTAGTAAAAGTCACTGTATTATACAAGGTCCTGTTATATAGCACGGGGACCTATATTCAATATTTTATAATAACCTATAAGGGAAAAAATCTGAAAAAGAATATATATGTATATTTATAACTGAATCACTTTGCTGTATATCTGAAATTACATTTACATTGTTGTAACAGTGTAAATCAACTATATTTCTATTTAAAAAAGCCACTGTATCCTGAATAGGGTAACAAACACTCTAACATAAAAAAACCCAATGTATATAAGGCATGGACAATATAAAATATTTGAAAGCATCTTTTTCAACTCCATCTAGTCACCTATTTCATGTTTTCTTAATATGTGTATGAAATAATTCTATATATTTAAGACTTCATTAAACCTAAGTATATGCTGCTGCTGCTGCTAAGTCGCTTCAGTCGTGTCCCACTCTGTGCAACCCCATAGACAGCAGCTCACCAGGCCACCCTGTCCCTGGGATTCTCCAGGCAAGAACACTGGAGTGGGTTGCCATTTCCTTCTCCAATGCATGAAAATGAAAAGTGAAAGTGAAGTTGCTCAGTCCTGTCTGACTCTTAGCGAGCCCATGGATTGCAGCCTACCAGGCTTCTCCACCCATGGGATTTTCCAGGCAAGAGTATTGGAGTGCGGGGCCATTCCCTTCTCCGATTTCCAGGTTTAGCCATGACAATTCTACAGGCTCCTATTGCTTCTGCTGAGTGAATACAGATTTGCATGAAACACTAAAGGACAGGGCTTCAACAGTATG